>NQII01006088.1:0-136074 GCA_002778355.1 Clitarchus hookeri
GGGGGGTGGTGAGGGTGGTGAGATCGGCGAGGGTGGTGAGGATGTGTGATTGGTGAGGACGTTGAGGGGGGAGGGAGGAGGTAGTGGGGTGTGAACGTGGTAGGTGCAGGATTTTGTCCGGGGGTGGGGTCCAGGTCCGCTGATCCTCCCCGGTAGCTTTACTTGGCTCGGAGTCTCAAGTGGCTCATTCCGCTAAGAGCCTCTAATCTTCTTGCTCGACTGAGGATGTTTCGGCTCTTGCTTCGAAGAGCTTCAAATCCGCTTTTCTCATTTTTCCATTTTTTTTTGCGCTGGGAAGGGGAGAGGGGGGAGGGGGAGTGATTTTTGGAAAAAATAATTAATTTCGGAAGGTGTTTTTGGAGTGAAACAGGCAATTTTGTCGACAACATGGCCGTCCCAGGCCGCTGACCAACATGGCCGCCGGTCGCGCCTACCAATATGGCGGAAAACTCCTACATCTTACTCCTGAAATCCTGCACCAAAGTTGCCAACTTTTGTTGTCTCTTTTTATAATTCATGTATTGAAATTCATGTATGATTTTTTTGTATAGTTTCCATGAGATATGACACGGAGTAACGTAAAATATTTATATTAATGTACGACTTAATTGCAGGTAGCACAAGTGACGGCCCATTTTCTGGGCATTGCCTTGGATCAGGTCAGTATCAAAGCAAGCAACAATATGGTGACACCAAATTGTTTTGTCACTGGTGGGAGCATGACCAGCGAATCTTGTTGCTACGTGAGTTTTTTGTCACTACATAAAAAATTGTATCAAGTACACAACTGAAGGGTGTAATTGGATAAGGTCCCGTATGCTTTTACACTGAAAAATAAGTTTGTCGTGGTGGTTTATTAAATGTGTCTGATCTAGATCAATTTATAATATATACCTAGTTGTCGCAATGACAACTAATATTTACGAAATAATTACACTTTTAAAATTCTCATGTTATTTTCGACTGGAAAACAAACGTGTTTCTACTGTAAAGAAAAGTGGTTTAATGGAGATAGGCCCTTATCCAAATAAATCCTTCAGTAAATTAAATTAATTATTTCCTTTCATTTGTTTGCTTATAGAGAATATACAGTTTTTAGGCAAAATGTTTTTATGCACATATATCATTAACCCATCACTATTTATTGTAGGTCATAAAAGTAAGGGATAACACGAAATTTGGTTTTTGGAATGTCCTGGTGCTCAAACTATGTAGCAGATGTTGCGAACTCGTAACTTTCGAACCACGTGGTTCTGGCTCCAAATACGGGAATAAACTCGAAGGCGTTAATAAAAGCAATAAGAATCTTAAAAAATAAATTAATTAAATTAAATTATTTAGATGGGTACGTTAGAAACTGTATTTTTCCCTTGCTAGCTGATAACGTAGGTAGATTTAACTTAACGTCTTATCGACAGCGAGGCCATTAGAGACGGAGAGAGTTGCTCAGAGAAGGAGGAGTGGGGAAGAAATCGGCCTTGGTCTTTATGAAGAAACCATCCTGGGCTTCACCTGGAGTGATTTTGGGAAACGGAAAATTGGGAGAGTCGCATCGGGAATCAAATCCGGGCCCTCCCGAATATTTATGATGGAGCTAACAGCCCAGCGGTAGATACGTGGACGTGAGCAGAGGATGGCAAGGTTCGTTAATGAGATGAAGTTTCGTGACATCTTAGTTCCGTCGCCCTACATCCTAATGCAATGGAACTCTCAGTAGTGGTGAGGGGTTTGAGAATTTTGAGCATCTAGCTTGATATATTTTCTTGCTGCTTTCAAGATGGAAATTTCTTATTATCAGAAAAATAACAGACATATTAGTCCTTTGTAGAGACTATTAAAATTAATACCAGAGACATGTCCTCTCTTAGACTACCAAGTCATGCACTTTTACATAGAAGCCATAATTATTAACTGAAGATACTAATTGCGAGACGAAATATCATCCAACGACNGATATATTTTCTTGCTGCTTTCAAGATGGAAATTTCTTATTATCAGAAAAATAACAGACATATTAGTCCTTTGTAAAGACTATTTAAATTAATACCAGAGACATGTCCTCTCTTAGACTACCCAGTCATGCACTTTTACATAGAAGCCATAATTATTAACTGAAGATACTAATTGCGAGACGAAATATCATCCAACGACNAGTCATGCACTTTTACATAGAAGCCATAATTATTAACTGAAGATACTAATTGCGAGACGAAATATCATCCAACGACAAATACAAATTTACAAGTATCACATCTTTCAGAACAACAAAACATATTTAAGCCTACTTAATAGTTACTTCTTGTTGTGTGGTTTGTTCTGTGATAATTCAATTGCCAGAACTGTACTCTAATGTACTTTTCTTTCTTAAAGGCTGCAATGATGTGCTGCAATACACTTTTGGAACGCCTTAAGCCCTTCAGAACCGAAGAAAAGCAAACGTGGAAAGAGTTGGTGCTCACGGCATTTATGAGCTTGGTGGATCTCAGCGCTACCTACATGTGAGTATATTTCCCATGTAATATTTCTGTACGCTGCCACCTATGATGCGTGGGAGAGAATGAGAGAGACCATGGAATAAACTTAAATGCAAAATACATAGCCTGTATTTTAACAGTGGCAGCGGCCGTGTGCGGTTGGGCGAGTGCTGCTCCGTGCGTGCATATTACATGTCGAAAAAAAATTACTCGTGTAGTGCAGTATTTAACAGCGCGGTAGTAGAGAGCAATGCTATCAGTTTGGTATGTACAGTGCTAGTAGTGGTACGTGGGTTTCCTCCCTCACACGGCGAGCTCTCGGGAGATCCCTCCCCTGCACTACATCACCTAAGTTCCCTC
Organism: Clitarchus hookeri; assembly: GCA_002778355.1. Lineage (NCBI taxonomy): Eukaryota > Metazoa > Arthropoda > Insecta > Phasmatodea > Phasmatidae > Clitarchus > Clitarchus hookeri. The sequence goes on from NQII01006088.1 coordinate 2,835, forward strand.
CCTCAAAGCTGCGCGAAGATTATTTTCTCATTTGAACTTTAACTATACCAGTAGTGCCTTGGCCATCGTATTAATTGTTTTCCTTTGGTAACATGCTGTAATTAGTAACGAGCTGTACTTGATTTTGTAGATCTACTAGATCTTACTTGTCTGCAGACAAGTACAATCCTGGTACAATAAAAAACATATCTGTGCTGTACAAGTAGTCTTGTGTGTCACGTCACTGCTTCATATTCTGAAACCTTGAAATTTTCTGAGGATTTTGTATTTAGACCAAATATAATGTGTGAAAACTGTGGCGGTTCCTCCACCACCTCAACATCCACCACAACTTGCCATCTCAATCTTCTCCAGATCCAACACAAAACACACAAAAAAAAATAAGACATCCAACCCACAATTTAAACTTCCCAGGTTGGAAGGCGTGTAAAAGTAATTAACACTGATATAAATTTTTGTTTTATAATTGTGGCTTTAAATTCTTTTCTTCCGAAATTGCACTCGAACTCATTTACAGCAAACATGAAAACAATTAAACCAGCATTCAAAATCAATATAGAATACTCTAAAAATATTCGACTTGCTTCTGCTGAACAAAATACATTTAAAACATTGTATACAAATATATTTTATAATTATCTTTTCATATCTTTGTGCAGGCACTAAACGAGAGGCTCCCCGAAGTAAAAAAAACATCATATTAAAATCTTAGTCATTCACTCTCCTATCCATCGCATATCCTCATTATCACAGTATCTCATAAATCCTGGGACCAAGGGTACTCCCGTCACCAGACATCTTAGGATGTCGTTAGAGCTCACTGATGGACCACACTCACTAATCAGTAGAGAGTGGGGGATACTCTCACAAACAAGAACTTTGCAATTATGATAGTGCCCAACTGATTCACAGCTCTCGCACACCTCTTATCCAACTCCAAAATCCTGTCGTCTCAGCAACTGGCACTGCACAGATTTCTTCGTGTCCCAGAACCACCCTGACTCTACTACTCACAAAAAGTTGATAACTGCCAATGCTGAAGTTTGGAAGTAGGTATTGAATCTGCTCTGCGGCGTGAGGCCCCAGCACTTGATGCTAGCCCTCAGTGATAGGGTGTAGGAATACGTCGAACTGTTGTCTCTAGGTCCAATTTACTAATAAATTACATGACTGACAGCCTGACTGCTCGATCCTCGACTGACTGCCCGTGTCTGACTGCCTGATGTCGTCCGGTTCCGAACCGGACGTCTCGCTCGGTATGCAGCTGCGTCCGCCTTCCTCCGCACGTGGTCGTTCCGCTGGGCCGTCCTGGCGCCATTCTCCTCATCACATCCGCAAAACCCTTAATCCTTATTGCGGTCGTCCGCCTGCGAGATTCGCCAGAGCGTGTGTTCTGACGAATAAAATATAGGGACGCAGAATGCGTCAAAGTGCCCACGAGTTCCTTCCTTCCTAAGAGCATACAAGTAATTCCTACAAACTCTTACATCTTTCTTTAAGGTAACTCCCTGCTACACGACTATAACCCAATTCCACATTTATACTTTAATTCTTAGTAGCTTCTCGCTGCCTACAGCATAGGGCGGTATCAATCATGGCAACACCAAACACGACTTCTTGCCGATGATGTCAACTATATTCTTCGCCGGGAAGTGTGTGTCTCCCAACTTCCCTCCCCAATTTTTTTTCTAGCCTACTCTAAAACTAAGTGTTAGGCCACGGTAGGGACGGGAGTTAAGTGCGTCTCAGGGCTAGGTATCATACGCCTACAAGGGAAGGGATTCGTGCAAGGAGACATGCATCGTGGCGGCAAGGGATTGGGCTGTCATGGACTCAGTTGGGGCCATGATAACCTTCATGAGTGTACTTATAGCTAAACTACTATAACTATGAAGAGAAAGGGAATAACCGGCATAGACGAAGTAAAAATACTTTCGGCAGGAAAGAATCCAAAATTGTTTCATGCACTAATATAAAATGCTACAGGAGACAGATAGGTAAGAACCATGCTCTTTATTATGAGGTAGAGAAGATACTAGTAGAAGTAGAAAAGGGGCGGGACATCCAAGTTACCTCCCCCCTCCCCCTTAGAGGGAGATATATACGTGTCTGACTGCCCCTCCCCGCGACCTCCTGCGTAGAGACACTTGTAAAGGCCCGAGGATAGCCAAGGATAATACAGAACAGTCAAAATTATTCGCTGCCAAAACATTCTATCATTCTTCACCAATCACGACTATAGTCCATTCACGGTTTCTTCGGATGTTTTGAAACGAACCTTTGAAAAATCACCCAAGGAGTAACATTTCAATCTGTTTTTTTTTTTCAATAACTTGTATACCACAAATATATAACAATGTGATTAACTTCAAAGTACTGTATTATTAAATAAATGAAACTTTAACTTTGTATCTTCTATAACTTGTAATATTTATTTCATATTGAATACGAATTAAAAACAGGGAGAGCAGCGATGTATTGGCAACGGCTAGTAAGAAATATTTCACAGTTAAAATAAGCTAGTTTTTTAGTATGCTATTTGTAAATTAAATGTGGCATATTAATATATGAAATTTCTAAGTAGCACTGAAGGAAACATATTTCATTGTTACAGTTTAAAATATCAGTGCAAATTACAGTTCTAGTAACATGATGGTTTTTTTTTTTGCGTCTGAGGAAGAAATTTGAATAGACGGAGGAAAGCTTGTCGTGCTCTCTCTCTCTCTCTCTTTTTTTTTTTTGTCTCGCACGGCAAGTTTCGCACCGCTAATAGTAGCAGGAAAACCATACATGTTTTCAATTTTAGCATATTTCATACTTATTGCAGCAAAAATAATGATTTTTGAATTTGTTATTTACTACTGAAAAGAGATTTTATTGTATGAATACTTAGTATAATATATTTAGATGTGATGGCGGGACGGTAACAAATCCGAAGTTTGCAGAATTGCGGCGACATAACGAACGACGATATGGCGTGTTGCTCTTGGCTGAACGAAGTGTTAATGTTTCTTCCTGCGAAATGCGCTTAAAATTACCACATCAAGTTTGTACACACAGTGTTATTTTTTAATTTACCTGGGCAAGTTACGATGTTGTGATGGATCTGTTTTTCTACGGTAGGAATAAATATACGGTAACGTGTGTCGCAGCCGGTGCATGTGAAAGGACATTGTTGCATCTCACGCTGGACTTCTGAGTGTGTTATTGCAAATATTGGACGTTCGGAATTTATACGTTTAAAGCGTGAACTGTTTTATAGCGAAATTAATTATTTGAAAACCGCGTATTTTTATTTATTGCAGCTATGTAACTTCGNAAGCGTGAACTGTTTTATAGCGAAATTAATTATTTGAAAACCGCGTATTTTTATTTATTGCAGCTATGTAACTTCGCCCTAGGTGTTTGAAACACCTGTTAGAAAAAGTGACGTTTAATTACAGCTTTCCTATTATTGTTTATGTTATTGAGGTATTCAGTAAGAGTGAACTCTCCTTAATACCTCGCACCGTATTGCAAATAACAAGGGTGGCCACCATTNCGTATTGCAAATAACAAGGGTGGCCACCATTTTATTGCATAAAATTTTTTACCATCAGGAATTATAAACGCTTGATGCCTGTTTGAGCAGTATGGCCTAATTAACAAAAANTTTTATTGCATAAAATTTTTTACCATCAGGAATTATAAACGCTTGATGCCTGTTTGAGCAGTATGGCCTAATTAACGAAAATTGCTTTCTTGCAGCAACGACCCTCCTTTCGTTTAAAACGTTCACAAACCTTCGGCTACATGGAGAGTGCCTAGCACGTAGGCAATACTACACACATGCGTGTTTGGCATGCTGCTGTGTCCACTGCACAGACGATGGTCGAGGGGCATATTTAGAACTTGCTGTAAACATAATGTANCGAAAATGACTTTCTTGCAGCAACGACCCTCCTTTCGTTTAAAACGTACACAAACCTTCGGCTACATGGAGAGTGCCTAGAACGTAGGCAATACTACACACATGCGTGTTTGGCATGCTGCTGTGTCCACTGCACAGACGATGGTCGAGGGGCATATTTAGAACTTGCTGTAAACATAATGGAGTGTATATTAATAATCTTGCAGTACTGAAACTGTCTGTTTCTGGCCACTGTCGTTTTGATTATTTAAAAAGTCTTGGTATTGCCCATGAACCTGGATCTTATGCTGCTATCAAAATTTTGGTAGCAGCATAACCAGTTACAATTGGAAGAGCACTTTTGTTAATTTGGACTGCTCAATTGACCAGCTTCAAATGTTAATACTTCCTGGCGGTAAAGAAGTTCCCTACAAAAAAAGATATTACGAGTGTTTGCCCTTAAGTTTAATATCCCGATAACATTAAACAATGTTCGGAGAATTTTAATTTAATTTCACTACGTTTCCAAATTCTGAAAAGAAAAAAAAAAGCTAAAATTTAGATTTTAGAAGGTTTGTTTCTTCCTTAATATTCAATGTAGATAGAAAGCACTAGGTATAATTTAAAATTGATTTTCCATAGGGAATAATAGCCTTATGAAGTTTGACGGTCGAATTCCGCCCCATTATGTATAACCAGCAATGCGATGCCATCAGCACTGAAAGCATGCCAATTTTCAAGAAATTAAAAATCACTCTTTGCAAATAGTACATTTATAGGTCAGAATAGAATTTTAAAGTAACAAGATAAACGCTGAAGACTGACTTGGAAGTCAGTTTGTAATATTCCCGTGGGCTAGTAAAGCGATATTTCAAATATTTTTTCTGCCTCACAGTTGGGCGCCATGTTGTAATGTTCCCACGGGCTAGTTAAGCTAATATTTAGAATATTGCAGCCTTACAGGTGGGCGCCATCTTGTAACGTTCGGCACTTGTAACACTCGTTATTTATAATAATGCCACGGCTTGCTCAGAGGTAGAAACAAGAGACTCAGTAAATTGAACGCTAGTTACTTAAGAAAGAAGTTACAGATTAGTTTGATATATATATATTTATTTAACATTCAGCCACACAGTTCATTGACGGAGATTTAGTATGCAGAGTACGAACCTCTCTTGNATTAATGCTGACGCTTCCCAAAAACAACGATGTTCGAAACGAAACACAACCGAACTTCTGATAAACGTAACCCGCAGACGTCAGACGTCCGCCCGATAAACAAACACGGGAAACGAGCCACCACGGCTTTAAACTTGTACCCGNAACCCGCAGACGTCAGACGTCCGCCCGATAAACAAACACGGGAAACGAGCCACCACGGCTTTAAACTTGTACCCGATAAAAATATTACGATGCTTTCCAAAGCTTCATACAAACGAAAGAATTTTCCACCCGTGTCCCGAAAAATTATGAATATTGCGTCATTACAAGCTGTACTTGACGTAGACAGGAGCACCGTGGATGACGCATTTGTCTGTCACACTTCTGGCATTTATACTGTAGTAGATACATTTGTANCACTTCTGGCATTTATACTGTAGTAGATACATTTGTATCCTCAAATATACCTACTCTCTTTCCTTTTTTTAAAATCAGTGATCCCTCGAGGTGGGTTTCCAAGTCAAAAGGTAGTCTAAAGAAGGTGCAGAGATTCTAGCGCGCTCCCCCACCTCCACTCTCCCACTCCCGCACAGCCTCAATTTTCTTCCAATTATGTTTTTCTCCTTTGTTTAAATTTTTTCACCTTCAGATAAAAATGAATTACTGTTTCATACTGGCAATATTTTATACAGGTAAACTGTTTTAATATTTATTAATAGTGGAATTTTTAGTTTTAAAATTTTGTTGGGTAAAATTGTAGGTGTTCAGTNTAAACTGTTTTAATATTTATTAATAGTGGAATTTTTAGTTTTAAAATTTTGTTGGGTAAAATTGTAGGTGTTCAGTGTTCAAACCCAGGCACCCCAAGTTGCTGTTTTGTTACAGGTTCTCGCCCAGAGATGGCGTGAAGCCTTACTCTATTTGGGGCGTAACTGTTGCTGAAGTAGAGATCGACGTACTCACTGNTCGCCCAGAGATGGCGTGAAGCCTTACTCTATTTGGGGCGTAACTGTTGCTGAAGTAGAGATCGACGTACTCACTGGCCAGCATCAGGTAAGTGTTAAACATCATGCATAATTGTACCTGAGGAGTGTTTTTTTTTANTCGACGTACTCACTGGCCAGCATCAGGTAAGTGTTAAACATCATGCATAATTGTACCTGAGGAGTGTTTTTTTTTTACACATACTGATGTTTATGTAACTGAGCTGTAAGACGCATATTGGTGATATGGATATCCCTTGGCCTTCATTGGAGAATGGGTGCTGAAGAAACTGGCCACTCTTGCAGGTGACAGGCTAATACGCCGATTAAAGCAGGATACTGTTATCTCCATGGTTGCCAGGGGGTTATATTTTTTTTCTCTCTAAAAAGATACGGCGGGTCTTAAATACATTCTACGTTTCAACACCTCCGGCAATGTCTCGTATTACTGGTCGGGTATATCTCTCTCCCTGTTCTTGATATTTGCCAGAAGATAGGCGATGATTTAAGTGCCTGTCTGGAGAGTTTGTGCTACGGCTAGACCAGGTATTGTTTTTTAATTTTGGGAAAATATCAATTCTTACACAGTAAATGTCTTTTCCGATATCACTCCCCCCGAACTACTCATTATTCCCGTCACGATTCGCACATCTATTTCTGACCAAATATCAAAATAAGGAAATCCTTAACTTGTGTACGTTGTGAAGCGCACTCGAAATTGAATGCGACTTATGAACTTATCCTTCAACCCGTACATTGGGTATTAAAGATGAAAGTTCTGTCATGAATATTATTAACAGTCGTAGTCAGAACTCGTAGTCAGCTTCGTTAGGCCGTATGGATAAACTCTACAATGTAAAAACCCACTGATGGTTACATGTACATGATGCTTATCCTCGGTGTACAAACAGTTGTGCCGTGACCAGTCGAGCAAACTCAAGATCCGCCACGATCTTTGAACCGCCATATTGGATGACATTACAGNCAGTTGTGCCGTGACCAGTCGAGTAAACTCAAGATCCGCCACGATCTTTGAACCGCCATATTGGATGACATTACAGACGCCATCTTGTTTCCGCCTACCATCTTGTTTCCGCCCGCTATCTTTTTTCCACCTGCCATCTTTTTTCTGCCATCTACCATCATCTCCGCTATCTTGTTTCCATTTTTCTTTTGTTTACATTGGTTGTTGCTAGGGGGCGCGCCAGTTGTTCGACCACCATATTTGTTCATGGAGATGGCAGCTAGAATGCGCTGGTGTGGCTCTCGCTCGGCCGCCATGGTGGTTCTAGAGTTGGCCACTAGGGGCGCTGCTTTATTTTTAATTTTCGCAGAGTTCAAAATATCGCCTGTAGGTGTGCGGGATTGAACTGCCCGAATCTTGTGTCGGCATGCAGACGCCTTAGACCACTCAGTTATCGGGACTTGTGCTGGGACAAGGGTTTAAAGAAGAATATGTAATATACGTATGGGGACGAATAAATATTTTGTCGTAATTATTCTAATTAGTAATAATTTTTATATAAGTTTTTTTTACAATCCGAGACTTCTATAGACCAGCAATAAGTATTTTCTTATTAACCCTATATCGTAACCAGTCTGTTATAGACAGTTTTTGGATAAACTCTAAAATGTAAAAATAATAGGCGGGTCTCTTCAGAAGTTAAGAGAAATACTTAAAATTAATTGAAGAAAGTGGATGTGATACATTTTCAATGTTTATTAACTGTCTGATTGGTTTGTACTTNAATACTTAAAATTAATTGAAGAAAGTGGATGTGATACATTTTCAATGTTTATTAACTGTCTGATTGGTTTGTACTTTTGATTCCATATATGCCAAAATGTAAATTTCTTCTGAATTTTAAGCTTTTTGTAATTTTTTTTTAGTGAAATTTGAGTCGGCAATGTTGACATTTTCTCTGCAGTGATAAAAATTTATTATAAATTAATTAAAACAAAATGATAACCAAAGATTTGGATATTTTTCAAAGAATGTAGTTCAAATTTAAATAGAAGTAACTTCACAAGGAGAAAAAAATTTAATATGCACAAATAAATTACAACTTTTTATGTTTTAGTTAAGCATTTATAGGAAAACTGTATTTTGTATGCTTTCAATAATGAGAGAATATTGCTTAGTGTTTTAACATACCAATAGAAATCTACAATGTAAGACCACTGAATGGTATCAAAGCTTTTGGAGCAGAACACAATGGAAGTATCAGATCAAGGGATGGTTTGGATGGGATCTTCTGTTATCAGCTGAAACAAAAATTCTAAATGGGTACCGTTGACATCATAACGTCAGTATTACAACCGGAACTAAAATATTGTTTTAACAGCGTGGATCGGAAATTCAACTCATAGTTCAACAGGTATACATAGTCAATGTGTTGCACATGTCAAAAATAAAGAGGCCACATTACAGTGAACCAGAGCTATTATTTTGAATAAGGTGAATTTTTTTTTTGGCAGGTGTTGCAGACAGAATATTATAAACGTTAGTCTGTACATCGTTTGAACAGTGTAAAAATTGACTTCACTGTAGTNGTTTGAACCGTGTAAAAATGGACTTCACTGTGCTTCAGTAAAACACTGGTAGTTGTAATTCATTTTTAGAAGTGACATTCTTCATACTTAATAATTAGCTTTCAACATTTTTTTGCTGTCATGATATGTGTTTTATGTCCAACTGTATACAGTGTACGGATGCAGGAGTTGACAAAAAATGGAGATAAAGCAGAAACAGGTGTAAATAAGGTCAAATGACGCCCAAGACTAGCTTGGTTCCTAGAATATTACAGAAACTGTACATTATGCACTGAAAGTGCAGGAAACATAAATTGTTCAAAACTAAAGAAGTAAATAAATATACATTCCATGCATAAAATGTGGGACACGCAAGACTTTAAATATAAAAATGCTGTGATAAGAACGCTGGGTATATGAATTCTAAAATTAAGGACAAGAAATTGTAGATATGATGAGGTAGAAGAATATAAAGGGCGATATACTGGGCTTTGTAGTGAAAAGAATACAGCACCTGGAGAACAACAGGTTGTTGGCATGCCAGGATGGTCTAAACAAGTACAAGTGAGTAATTAACGTTCCTCCTTCATCTAATGCCAACTGCATTTACAGTAATTTGGGGTAACTATGTTCCACTTTGGTGTAACTTTGTGTCACGTATTTCCATTTAAAATGAAATTATTGCAGCCTCTCACCTTGTGAAAATTCTTAAATGTTAACAATTTGATTTATGAAGACCACAGTTATCTACGGAAAATCGTTAAACCGTCGTTTAAAATTAAATTTTGCTGGTGGGACAGTTACTACATGAGAGGTATCTGGCACTAATTCGAACAGACTGTCCCACCCAACAGACACACCTGTCGTTCCGGTCAGCCTGGATATTGAAGGAAGGTAGATGAACTCTGAGTAGCAGAACACACCAAAATAATCTTAATTACTTACGAAGTTAATTTATATATTATTCATGAATATTGTAATTATCCTGTTTTTTAACGTAGAAAATAGAGAAAATCTGGTACCTTGCCGACACTAGCGCTTACGTAGTGGCGAAAGTTTTTCCTTTGCCAAACTTTTACCGCTGATCTTCCCAAACTGCAGTATAAGTAAACTTAACCAGGACCCGCCTACCAAAAGCTGATGAGGTCGACATTCCCACGAACATCAAGCGCGCCATCGCCGCTAAGTGCAGGGCTTTGAACTGGCGTGTTGTGTTCTCGCCATGCTGCGTGTACCTATAGCACTTCCAGCTGTGAACCTATAATTTTATTGATGGAAAATCTGTAACAAGTTTCAGTGCAGGGCCTTTGAGTATCTTTGTATGTGTCTGATCTGTATGTTTTGAAACATAGCTCTTTAAAAATCGTTTTTAACTAATCTTTAGTTGTTCTAATGTGTGTGATGTATTGAAAGCACTTGACAGCCGTGGTCTGAAGTCTTTGTTCTTTTCGTAGATCAGCACATTGGGCTCACGATCAATATTTTCGTGTTGAAACGTGTATTTCAAACACACTTCAGCGTAGTTAAAGTGACAGGCAGGTCTGTTAGAACAGGACCAACCATGAATAAAGGATAAGGTATTTTGAATAAAATTTGATACATCATGTTGTGTACTGCAGCCATATTCTCTAAATAAGTCTAAACGCTAACATGGATTTTAAGGTACAATATGTACTACTGTATATCGGTTATGAAGAGTTAACAGCCCCAATACCAGTAGGAACCCGAGGTATAAGCATGTCGCAAACAGGCTGATTATACTTTATCCATTCCAAGGTGGCAGCTGACAAACGTTCGCACATGCAAAGTCAAGGCCACTGACTAGCTAGTACCTTCACATTACTTACTCTTCCTGGCATAATACCTCTCATTGGAACAAGTAGATCAACAGGCAACGCTACAGCTAATACAGAGAGTGGCTCATTTAAGACAATTCTGTAGGCGTTAGTTTTATTCAGAAAGGCTACCCTCTGAGCACTGATAAGCTTTTGCCTATGTCACACTAGTTATGGAGTTGTTATTCGGTATAATAGAGCATAAGATATTATTTCCTAAAATACAGCTTTGCATGTGACTTTCAAAGTTCCAAAATTGAGGCCGTAACTAATGCTTCCAGTGCATTTCAGTTTCTGAAATACAACCACAGCTTTCACTGAGACAAATTTCTGTGTTTTAGGAAGCTAATTTGATCATCCATAATGATTCGCAGATACTTGAACTCATTCACATACTGTACTGAAACCCAGCCATAAAGCAGAGTGGGTGATCTCTGTAACTTCACTTTGAGCATCATCAGCATCGTCTTCGAAGTAGAAAACTTTGACACGACCTTGTGTGCCTAGTATTTTATTCTGTCCATTATTTCAGCAGGCTTCTGTCCTAGCTCTCTTCGTATATTTCCTGAAACAAGAACGAGACCATCTTCAGCATATCCAAACACCATGCAAGCCCGGCGGCAGATACAGATCCAGGGATCCATCAAATTGGGTGTTCCGTAACATCGGTGCGATTCTGACAGCTGATTACCCATGAAGAATGTGTTGGAAGCTTGAAGCACAACCAGAACCTTACAATTGCGCTAACATGCTGAGTATTACAAACTGCAGCTTTGGAATGTATATAATGTAAGCTTGATAAATCTGCTAGGATTTCCCACTGCGTCTGTCAGTATGAGGGTTGGCCGAACGCTCCAAACAAAAAATTCGAATTGTTGACACCGTAACTAGTAACCAGATCTCTTGGTGTGAGAGTTAGGAGTGCTAGCCACTACACTACGGAGGAAGTCATGCACTNCGTAACTAGTAACCAGATCTCTTGGTGTGAGAGTTAGGAGTGCTAGCCACTACACTACGGAGGAAGTCATGCACTTTCGCTTATTAAAACTCTAAAAAAGTCTTTCCACGTAGTCTCTTTGTTTAATTGTGAGGGTTAACCTCCAGTTTGCTTGGTACGGTGGGTGTAAAGTANCGAAAAAAAGTTATTTCATATAGTCTTTTTGTTTCATTGTGAGGGTTAACCTCCAGTTTGCTTGGTACGGTGGGTGTAAAGTAATGATTCTTGCCACAGGTGCTGCGAGTAGACCTTCTGGAAGATGCTGGCAAGAGCATGAGTCCCGAGGTGGACGTGGGACAAGTGGAAGGTGCGTTCATAATGGGTCTGGGCTACTGGCTGCATGAAGAGTTGTTATACAACTTGGACACTGGAGAACTGATGACCAATAGAACATGGGTATGGCTCTGAATATACAGTCAAAATTTTATTTATTGTACTTCAATGTTTGAATACCATCACAATTTAAACTTTTGCGATAGTAATAAATTAACAATATTCTTACAAATTAACAAAATTAATTTCTACTAGGCTACCACTTAATTTATTCGAAAAATACAACATGTGTCCTTGCACCTTCACAAGGGGACCTTGAATCATTTCGTTAGTCACGGTGGAAACTAGCTAATTCATATAGAAAAAAACAGAAACTGCAGCTGGGCATTTCATAAAAGTGTAAATTAATTGGAACTTGCGATGGGGCTTGACGATATCACATTTTGCACAAATCATTTCACTACGCATCTCTTAAAAAAAAATACTGCCAAGCCAGGCACCAGCAATATCTATATAATTTATTTACACCATGCTAAAAAATATTATTGCCACAGAACTTAACATTTTTTTATAATTTATACATGAAGATAAATTAATTGGGATATAGCACAAGTAATTGCTGATTGGGTACTTAAAATTTCACTTTACTGAATACAATAGGCTTAACATAGTTTTATTTTCCAGAACTACAAGCCTCCAGGGGCAAAAGACATTCCTATAGATTTCCGGGTGGAGCTGAGAAGGGATGCGCCCAACCCCTTTGGAGTCCTTCGTTCGAAAGGTAAGGCATACATTTTTGTCATAGTATTGTTATAAAAAACAGTTTCTGCTCTTAAGATCGTATGTTAGTTTAAAATGCCACAGGAGTTCCTTGGGATTTTATATTTTTTAAAAGTTTCAAATCAACATCATATTCGTTAACATTTGATGACGTATCTCATAAGACCTCGAGTTTTCTGTCAATCAGGACCAAGTCTTATATAGTGTACCTGTTTTTGGGTACTGTTAGGAAGTGAAGTATAAAAATACTCATGGTAGAAAATGTTTTTGTCAGTACATGTGAGATAAGTATTATAATACTGTATTATAAGCATAGGAGAGTTATATTGCATTTAACACATACCACACAAAAATTTAAAGCCCTTAAGTCATAACAAAAATACACAATATTTTCATTGTATTAGCATGGTTTAAAATTGTCTTATAAGTAAAATAATCTATTTTATCATTTTTTAAATTATTTATTGAGCAAGAAAATGTGATCATGAAAAATAATTTTGTAGAACTAAGATATATGAAACTTTATATATAAAATTGCAAAAGTAATTTATCCCACATTATGTTGCAATGTGAAGAAGTGTGATAAACAGAAGGAAGTGGCGATTATACGTGGCGGAGATTAATAAAGAATATTCAAATATCTGAACTCCACTTTAAATATGTGTAAGGTACCGTTCGATGTGCGTCAGTTCCTAAAGTTTTAAGAAAAGCAAAATTACAGAAAATGAAATCATGTTTGAGAGTATTGGAGTAAATGTTTACCAAGTTTAGTTGGTATCTGTACAAATAAAACAAGTTTGTACAAATATGGATATAGAAATATGGAGACAGCTGGGTCCTTAAGAGTGCTTGTAACATAAAAATTCGTTATTTTATATTTCTATGAAACACACCTCTAAATATTGCTTATACGTAAGTACTCTTTCCTCGCACAAAAATATTTTGTATCGCAATCCATTTTAAGATATGCTGAGCAAAACTTATTTGAAAAAAAAATCATAGAAAATGAAAAATATGCTATAATTTCCTTATGTTGAGCAATTTTTAAAGATTNAACTTATTTGAAAAAAAAATCATAGAAAATGAAAAATATGCTATAATTTCCTTATGTTGAGCAATTTTTAAAGATTGTGGAAACATTTCACGGCGTGATCTTAAAAGATTCCTTTAAGTAACTCGTGTTATCTCATTTCGATGCGAATGAACTCATTTCGATAAGTGAGTTGGTTTTTATTATTTGTACGTTCCAAAAACACTAAAATTGTGATTTTGATAGGAAATTGTGTATAAAATATGAACTCTATAATTTTTTATATGTAAGGAAATAGGACTTATAAATTCGTCTATAAGTTGAACAAAGCGTTTCGTACAAATATAAAATAATGAATTTTTCAGTGACCAGCACTCTTGAGGAAATAGAAACATATAGAGAGAAAANGTTTCGTACAAATATAAAATAATGAATTTTTCAGTGACCAGCACTCTTGAGGAAATAGAAACATATAGAGAGAAAATTATATATCTACAGATAATAATAGATGAATGTAAATATGGCGAAATTCACTGGAAACCCCTTTGATTCCCAATGAACTTGTCCAGTAGGACGCTTTCTTTGGGAATTTTATCAGAGAGATTTANCACTGGAAACCCCTTTGATTGCCAATGAACTTGTCCAGTAGGACGCTTTCTTTGGGAATTTTATCAGAGAGATTTAAAAACATGACTCGGTCCACTGTAGAGGCAACAGCCCCAAGTATCTCACTGGTATGGGTACGAGATATTGACAATCGGGACCGGCTAGTTGTGAAGCGTGTTGTGCAAAATCAGTGGTCAGACAGCAGCGTAAACGACTGCAGGGGACTTCTGTCGCAACTTAGGTACAGAGGCCAATGACAAGACTCTCCAACAGGCGGCGAAAGCACTTGCTGTCATGGTTTTGCCACTGCTACGGCGCTGCTGATCGCACGCTCCAATGCTCGACGTTGGCGGACTATCAAACAACGCCGTCGTTGTACTGAAGAACAGTGAACGGAGGTCTTACGAATGAGTCACTGTACAAGATCTGGCACTCGAAATCATCTCGTGAAATCAACGAACTTCAGAATTAACAGTTGTAGGCTCTAAATACTGATGATGACTGTGCGAGTCCTACAAAGAAAATTAACCTTAATATTGAGGATGAAACAGGAGGTGAAGACAATCATGAAGACAGCATTGGTGATAATGACTATGAAGGCAGTGTTGATGAAGTATCTGATGAGAAGGATGATGGTTCTATCGATGTTCCCACACATTTCACCAACGAGTTTCCTTCGACAAGTGGCGCGAAGAAGGCAGAAGGTATCTATAACGCTCGATACAGATTTCCCGAAGACACGAATGAACTTGTTGATAGACTCAGATATTTAAATGACCTGCAAAAACGTGGGGATCTCTCACGCAATGTTGAGATATCTCCAATAATCAATGAACTGAAGCATCGGGGTTATACCAGATGAGACTGTTAGCTACTATCCATGATCTTCAAACATCTGAGAAATGTAAAGATGGAATGTTCAAAATAATTAGAAATATAAAATGTATATAGTAAGTAAATAAAACTTATGTATATAGTAATGTGTGTTTAGTTTCTTATGCAGTCCCTTCTGCTTCTCTGAAAGACTTATTAATTCAGTCGTGTAAACAATAAATTGAGAGTCTGTTTTAGATAAACTTTATGTAAGTACATGCAGTAGCAGGGCTATAGTTCGATTTAAAGTATTATGCCTTACTCGGGTCGTTTAAAATCGACTGAGTTTTATATGGCGAACGAATGAAATGAGGGGAATATTTTTGATGAATGTTTCGCAAATAGTTGGTCTGGTAAGTTGGCTTGGTAAGTTAGTATGGCCCTTTGGTATGGTCAGCTCTGGTATAATTGTTTTGCGAAGATTTTCTGCGAAGAGGTTAGCTACGAGACTCTTATTAGGATACTTTTTTTTTCCGAGATTGTCCTCCATCGTTGGTTTTAGGTGGGTGGTATGGCAGACTGGGCTCTCCTGGTTTGTAGGAACTGGTCTCGTCAGGAACCAGTCTTGGATGGAGTCGGTCTGTATGCAGTCAGTCGTTAATTAGTATTGTTAGTACGCATGGTCCCTTGTGGCGACCAGCTAGTAATTGACAATTGTATTGACTGTGATTTTTCTCGATTTTTCGAGTTCAATGTCATTGGGGTAAGGTCAAGGTCGACAACCAACACGGTGGCTAAATCCACAGCTCCTCTGGTATTGAAATCGATAATTAATACACTATCGTCACCAACGTGTTGAAAATTAAAATAAATGACAAAAAAAAANCTCTGGTATTGAAATCGATAATTAATACACTATCGTCACCAACGTGTTGAAAATTAAAATAAATGACAAAAAAAAAACAATATGGCTACATACGACAGAATGAGCAAAGATGATGGAGGTGAAGGCCTGTCGACTAATTAACCANAAAAAAAAACAATATGGCTACATACGACAGAATGAGCAAAGATGATGGAGGTGAAGGCCTGTCGACTAATTAACCAATGAGAAACATTGATGGCTGGTCGAACGAGCGTGAGTAATGAGCCAAACAAAAATACTTTTGGTGGATGAAGCGAGCTCAAGTAATCAACGAATGAGAAAAATTGGTGGAGGGATTGGAATGGAAGCAACTAATTAACTAATGAGAAACATTGTTGAGGGTCAGTCGTCTGCTGGACGTAATGCTACGAAAACCTCCAGAAATATGTTTTTTTTTAAAAATCGTTTAATTAATCTTTTTTTTATAAATTTTGGTAGTTTTTAATTTTTCGTAGATTTTTGTGATATTTTCGGTATAAGGTCATACTAGGTCGACGGGTCAAGGTCAAAGGTGAAGTTAAAAGTCACTTGGATTGAATATGGCTGTTGAGTGATGTCATATCATGGTGACTGGTCGGTTCCAGTCTCCCCTACCTTCTAAACCAAAACATTCAAAATTTTAATTCTTTATAAATTTTTTAAATATATTTTTATAAAAATTTTGTATATTTTAAAAGTATTTTTAACATTTTTTTTACCACTTTTGAGAATTTTTAAAACAATTTTGCGAATTTTTTGGATTCAAAGTTATCCAGGGTCAAGGTCACCTGGATGGCATTCTGGTTACGTCAATGTAATTTTTACATCGATTTTTAATACTTTTCAAATTGTTTGGGATTTTTGGAATTTTTTGGTTTTAAGGTCATCCAAGTTCACGGGTACAAAGTCAAGGTCACTGGTCAAGTTTAAAGGTCACCTAGATCCAATATTGTGATCGGGTGATTTCACAACATTGTGGCCGACCTGCGCCTTGCGCCTATCCCACATCCTTTTGCCTTAGACATCTCCTTTATATCGTTCTGAAAATATATCTAGGTAAATATATCTATGTAGAGAGAGTTAGTGATGTATAAATGTAGTACTGCGGCTACAGACAGAGCTAGAAATTGATGTTTATTTAAAATGCTTTTTGAAAGATTTTTTTTGGGGTAAATCTAAAACAGATGTTAGTACTGTTTGTTTTGTTCAGGTAATAAATGTCTGGTTATTATACTTACAACTTTGCTGGCATAGTGTTTGGTTCAAAATGTATTCAAACTATGTAACATAATTAATGCGTTATGACCTCAACTATTTTAATTTGGAATTTTGTTTGAAAAATATAAATTCTTAGTAATTACACTTTAAGAAGTTTTGTAAGCATTTGTTTGAAAACTGTCATACTGTAAAGTTTTAATCTGTGAACACATTTCTGTCCTTGAGATGTTTTCTTATCTTCTTCTCCTCTTCTTCGAGTTTTGCCTACTGTCGACAATGGTCAGCAACGATGGTCAGTCTTTTCTTTTCCTCCCACAACGTCTTCATTCTGTCGATGAAGTTCTCTCTTCTTTCATCTGAATAGGTGTTCTTGGCCTTTTTATTTTGTTTTTTTTTTCCTTCTAAACAGCTCCTTATCCCAGATCTCTCTAGGATCGACTCCAACTTCTTCGTTTTCTTATTTTATTTAAGGTTATTGTTTTTTGTCATGTACTGAAGCGACGGGTGAACCATCCCTGTGCATGAGCTACGGCGCCTTCGTTGCTGTGCGGAATGCTCTCGCTGCTGCCAGAGTGGACGCCGGGGCAGANCCCTGTGCATGAGCTACGGCGCCTTCGTTGCTGTGCGGAATGCTCTCGCTGCTGCCAGAGTGGACGCCGGGGCAGAAGACGAGTGGTTCCAAATGAGTGAGTATTCGCGCTGTAGAGCAAACTGCTTCTGTCGTTGTTTACTACCAAGGAGTGGCATTACCAAACGTCAATTCTCAGTGTTAGGAATCACACAACGTTAACACTGCAAATACACGTGTGTAATTGATCATCACGCTATGCACAAAATAGATAATTATACTACCTACTTGGACATGACAGTGAATAATACTCTCACGTTCAAGAAATCTGTTACTTCCTTATAAATATTGGAAGACAACTTATGCCTAGAATGCCATATGGCGGAAGCGTCCTACTGGATCTGCCAAAATAATAATAAAAATTGTAATAATACTGATGCTGCAACTGAAGTTTTATGTAGAAGGAAAAGTTTACTTCACGCTTTTATGAAGCCATGCTAAAGTTCTACTTCCAGAATACTCCTCCGCCCCATGCAAACAAAGCTTAACCGAGTCTAGAAGATCACACCAAAGGGCCAGCGCACCGCATTCGTACGCACTAAGTAATAAAATTTNCAAAGCTTAACCGAGTCTAGAAGATCACACCAAAGGGCCAGCGCACCGCATTCGTACGCACTAAGTAATAAAATTTGCGTAAAAACTATTTCTTACTACAAACATATTTTCTCCGTTCTCATTTATAATAATTATAAATGCAAAATTTTAATTTATAGATCAAATATAAGTAAAAGTTCAAGTTAACCAAGAATAAGGTATTTTTATCTTTATAAAACACTTGTGATACTTGGCATATTTAGGAAACAACCCAGCACGTTATTTATGGTGTGATTTTCCAAAAGTTTGATTCAAAAAGTGTGAAGAAGCCGCGAATGGACGGTGGTTGGCTGACGTCACAACATGGCAGCCGGCCGGCGCATGTCGCCTACTCCTCAATCCCTTATGCCAGAGTCGGCTATTTTATTATACTGATAGGCTAATAAAATATTTGTACATTAGAGAATTTTGTACGCGTGTATACAAATAAATTAGTATTTTTTTNTACTGATAGGCTAATAAAATATTTGTACATTAGAGAATTTTGTACGCGTGTATACAAATAAATTAGTATTTTTTTTTACAGATAGTGGGAATTTATTTATATTTATTATTACAAATCGACCACTTGAGGCACGAGTCGTTTTCGCNTTTTTTTACAGATAGTGGGAATTTATTTATATTTATTATTACAAATCGACCACTTGAGGCACGAGTCGTTTTCGCCGTGACGTAAGGATGGTTGTCCCATTTTACGGATTGTCCTGTCATTCCCAACTAGATAGCCGATATATGGAAGGAGCAGAGGCAGAATGAATATGGGGGAGGGAACTGGAGCACCAGTAAAAATGCCCATACCGTAATGGTGTCAACCACATTGCTCAATAGTGTCGCCATCCGAAAACTGGCAAGACTGAGGCTAGGATCGAAGTCGAGGTCTCAGTGATGGAAGACTAGTGAATAACTTACCTGAACGTGGTTGTTAGATTACTCGCTTCCCACTTAGGTGAACCGAGTTTGAGTCCCGTTGAGGTCTCTCTCGTATTTACGTATGTGAGAATCGTGCCAGACGATGCCGCTGGTCGGCGGGTTTTCTCGGGGATCTCCCGTTTCCCCCGCCCTTGCATTCCGG
This sequence comes from Clitarchus hookeri, assembly GCA_002778355.1. NCBI lineage: Eukaryota > Metazoa > Arthropoda > Insecta > Phasmatodea > Phasmatidae > Clitarchus > Clitarchus hookeri. The sequence goes on from NQII01006088.1 coordinate 22,150, forward strand.
TTCTGTTCCATACTCACCTCGCTTCACCCTCATCGGCTCTCAAGACCTCAACTTCAAAAGCCGCCCAAATCTATCTGCTCTCCACCTGAATGTGGACCCCAAAAAATCATACATTTCAATTAATTGTCATATTTCATGGAGTGTTAAGACGGACGAAAATGCGTTACGCAACGTACTGCCTAAGAAATGTGGCAGTGCAAAATGCCGGTATTTATTGTATTTCTTTTGTTTCAGATGGACCAGCTAGTACGGAAAACATATTCCTCAAGAGTCTAACTTCTACAGAGCAGTTTGTCTATTAGATAATAGACAGAGCAAGAGGCGGGGGTGGAAACATAGGGCCGCATGCATAGTTGTATTGTGGGGGTTTAACACAAGTCATGCACTAACACAAAATCGTTTTAAACCATTTAATCGACTCGGAATAAAGTTGCAATGAATTAAACTTGCATCAAAAATATTCATATGAGATTTGAGTCGTTTCACAGACCGGAATACTCTATGGAAAAAATTTCAATTTAAAATACATTTGAAATATACCTTATAAAATACTAAGAGTATTAAAAGCCTTGGCATAACAAGTACAAACTGATACCAAAATCGTAATATTAAGTCTAATTCAAAGCCCAAAATGAATTAAAATATTACCTTAAATATAACTGTGAAAATCCGAGGCTGCTCTCAGATGGGGTATCAGATCTTCACGGACATAAAAATACACAAACAAGTTAAATCATTAATATAAAATCAAAGAGGCTCATTTTAAATACAAGCAGGCAATATCAGCAAGAATCTAAAAGTATTTGCAAGTAGGTTATCACAAACTAAATCGCGCGAGAAGGTGCGGTCCCATTCGCCAATTCAAACGGGCAACTTTCTGGCAGCTCGCACACAACCAGCCACGGCAAATTTTACATTAATAAAAGATTAAAATATATTCTGTTTTAAGCCGTTCGTACGATGTTGTATAACAGTTAGTATTTAAGAGGAAGGTTTACTCCGACTTAAAAAAAGTTACGATGCATTTGGCTTATACATTTAAATTTACAGCGAAGATCCGCTGCGATCTCTACGATATACGATATACGATATCCGTCAACGCGTCATTCACAATAATAAATCAGAACGAATTATACGAATGTCCTTAAAGTGAAAATAAAAGAACAAATATTTTATGGCGTACTCAAAGCAAAATGTCAATAATGGAAAAAATGCTAACATGAATCTTATTTTAGACGTCGCACGTCTTCGATTCATTTTGCAATAATGTTTCACTGCATGATTTTTGAGGAAGTTTGAATGTTGCATTTATCTAAAGTATTATCTTATGTAAACATAAATTAAAATTATATTCTTAAGCACCTTTAGATTATCACTGAAGGCACAACAAATTTTCTCTCCATTTCGTTATTTTCCAACAATATGTAAACATTTCGAGAATGGTCAACATTGTTAAAAATCACCAAAGAAAATAAACTCACTGATACGTATAGTGGAGACAGCAGTAGTGCAAATTTTCATTCATATCTTAATATCTATCATTGAAATAGCTTAAAAGTTATTTTTCTAGTCCGAACGTACTATTTAAAATCCAGCCAAGGTTAGAACGAACAATCATTACCGTACAGTTCTGTGTTTTGCATTTACTATTTTAAAAAACATTTATACATTTAAATTGCTTATCGCCATGCACCAGTCAGTTACTCCATTTTGTTGCTGTACAAATAGTCTACTAAATTTGTATTACATGTTAAATGGACAAGAGTTCAGAAAGATAAAGAAAAAACGTTCTCATTAAATTTTCATAATATTTTATTTTATATATAATGTATGTGTCTGCAGACATTTATGGTATTTCTACAATTTATCTTTAATCACTTCGTGAAAAATGTATAAACGTCACCGTTTCATTCTCTGTTTGCGCTGTCTAAAATAAATATGTACTAATTTATAAAATAAATCAATTTGTAACAGACACAAAACAGCTATGACTAAGCGGTGGTTTAACACTGTTTCACTTATAAATCTACCGAATTTAGTAAATGTTTACATTTATAACATTATTTTTGCTGGTATTGTGAAAAATACCACCATACCAGTGTGGAGGATGAATGAAAACCCCCAAAATGTATTACACCTTAAATGCTACATAACGACGGAATGAATTCTGCATTGCTTCGATGTCACTTCGAAAAAGAACCATAATCTATAAGTAAATATGTAACGATATATGCTAAGCTTTTACTTTGTCAATTGAAAATAAAAAGGTTATTTTTAAGTTACCTTGTTGCTTTTTTTTAAATGTATTTATTAAATCTTTTACGCCTCACTTTGTAGTGAAGTGTATCTTATACCAGCTGCGTNTTTATTTTTAAGTTACCTTGTTGCTTTTTTTAAATGTATTTATTAAATCTTTTACGCCTCACTTTGTAGTGAAGTGTATCTTATACCAGCTGCGTACTTATCGTTTCTTACTATTCTCTGAGATCTTCGTAATAAACGTATTGAATGTTATTCCCCTTTAAAATAATGACGTAAAGCAGGAACCGTGATAGGACCAAACGTTTGTAGGCAGTCTTGATTTCGTAGCCTTATATATGTATTCCTAACTTGAAAAGCACGCATATTTGACAAGCAAGGCAAACTTCTTGGTTATTCTTTTCTGAAAAAAAACTTACTTCTTTTTCACAGGGACTTGTGAAGACCACGGATAAGTTTGTTTTTAAGGTTNATTCTTTTCTGAAAAAAAACTTACTTCTTTTTCACAGGGACTTGTGAAGACCACGGATAAGTTTGTTTTTAAGGTTATGAAACAACTAGTGTAAAATATAGCATCAAATCTAAAAAATGCTTTAGTATGATCCCAAATGGGCTGGGTGTAATCTTCTGGTAGCTCATGGAAAGAATTGTGCACCCANTAAAAAATGCTTTAGTATGATCCCAAATGGGCTGGGTGTAATCTTCTGGTAGCTCATGGAAAGAATTGTGCACCCAACATTCTTTGCTGTAGAAACAGAAAAGCATCAGATGTTAATTAAGTTTACATATGGTTTTCAAGCAATACTGTAAAAATGATTAGTTGTAATTTTTGTCACAAATATTAAAATTTTTAAGTATCCAATGCAGTATCTGAACGCTAATAATTAAGTTGATACTTGTTCTTTGTCTACTTGGGCCATGATTAGTGTCACAGACAATAATCCTGGCCGGTGATAATTACCCACTGCAACCAGGAATTATATATTTCGAACAGTTCTCAAAAACCATCAAAGAATATTTATTCANAATTACCCACTGCAACCAGGAATTATATATTTCGAACAGTTCTCAAAAACCATCAAAGAATATTTATTCATTTTCGTTGTACAATGTTGTATTTTTTAATTTGAAATTTAAAAAAAAAATTGCATTTATATTTTTTTAATATACCATTGATACTCACATAATATTATGTTTATTTTCAGCTTACTGTATTATTACATTTGTGTGAATTTATTTTCTGCCTAAGATATATAGACGTTTATATTTCAAACCATATCTCAGTATTTCTCAGCACCCAATAATAATAGAGAATTCTCAGGCATCGAGGTATCTTGCAGTAATCTTACAGTTGTCTGGTACACTTTAACAAGCAAAGGTATTTACGTCACTTTTGGATCTTTTTCGAACGAACATAAAGGTAGGGGTCACATCGAAAAACCATCCTATTTAAGCCTATCAATTCTCTAACTAATGTCTAGCAAGCCTGACATTGATATACGAGAACAGCACAGAAATCGCAATCGCTTCTTGTAGACACCACGAGTTCCGGTAAAAGCCTGAGCTACACAAGTATTACGTAAACTTCTTATTTGCCTAATCATTAGAACACGCACTAAACTAATATAATGAAAAACTTCATCAATTTTTACTGTTCGGCTGTTTGTAGAATATCGTATATACGAAAAGTCTGCAACCCATGAAGTGCGAGCGAGATGTGTCACGTGAAAAATGCTGTATGACATTTGGTTGTAAGATTGAAGGTGGCTTGTACTGAAGCTGGACTCCTAGCTTCAAAGTTAAAATGTACGTACTATCAATAAAAGTGTAGTTTTTGTTTTTATTTCACTGGCTGATCAGGTATCTAGTCTGCATATTTTGATGCTGAAGTCATGTAAAAATTTTGAAATTATGTATCTTAACATATGTAATTACGTAATTTGAATGGAACTCAAAAGTGTGAGAATTGAATTTTTACATATGGGTCATAAAATACATTTTATTCTTTTTTTTCTGTTTTGAATAAATAAAAACTGTTCCTTGGTTGTGGCGAAATTTTTTTTAATTTATTCGCTTGTTTTCTGAAAACAACATACGTTACATATGAAAAGAAGAAGGTCACCAATGAATCCATCATTTCGAGAAGTATTGCAGTTTTATTTCTGATCCGTTTTATTGCACGCGTTCGTAGGTTCAAAACGCATAATTTTCGAAATGTTAAATGCACGCATCTGAAATGCTGTGCTGTCATGACGTATATCTATAAGGGAACACACATTTGCAAATAGTTTAAACAGTCAAGGTGCGTCATGACGCCGCATACGTCTAATATACGCCAGCGTCCTAAAGATAAGCGAGGCCGTTAACTTGGGTTATATATATATACTCTCAATAAGTTGCACGGCACCAGCCTGAAACAAATAAGAAACTCATTGACCAGTTTCCCATCACTTATTGATTCAGTGACATTTTCCTCTGATTCATCAGTAATTTTTTCACTCTTTTTCAATAATTTGTTTTTTGACTGATGGATCAGTTAAACAGCGTGTAAAAATGGCCGTTGAACAACATGTAAAAAGTTAAAAATAATAAGTACCAAGCTAAAATAGCAAATTACATTTCAAACTTGCCTATTTTTAGACGTTTATATGATATTACATCTCTGGTTTCTCCTTTAAGATACGGAGATACACAGCTATGAAAATGGCAAAAGAGGTACTGCCTTCCTAATTTTGTAAAATGTTGGCCAAAATGTGTTACAGTAAACATCATTGCCACGTTCTTCGGGATGGTTTCTTTACTTAAATGAAACAATTCATAAACGTGACCATGTCTTGAAAACTGTGGGGTTTTCCCCAAGGTCAAATTCTGACATTTCGACAGGCTTTAGCTGGACCTGTCACCTGTTTTAGGCTTGACTATTGTTCAAGGGATTACCAGTATTTCACAAGATTAGATTTGTATCTGTACTTAAAAGGAATGCATTTATTTAGTAGGTCACAACTGCATAAAACTCACCTAAATCTGCAGCAACTGTTTCTAACTTTGACAAAGTTCGACTGATCAGAACTATATCCAGTCCTTTCTTCGCCAGCTAGAACAGTTAAGAAATTATTATTAGCTGCATAATACAGTTATATTATTTGGGAAGTGGAAATAAACTATCATATACTCACCAATTCTGCAAATGCCTTTCCTATGCCATCTGTAGCCCCAGTTACCACTGCAAGAAGAAAATATTCCACGATGTAATTACATAAAACAGAATAGGTCTTGCATTACATTTAAATATCGCCTCATTGGAATATTAGAAAACTGTGCGTGTACACAATATTTTTATTTTTGGGCTAGTATTAACTTTATTAGGAAGTTAAAAATTCCCTTAATTTTTACGAGGTAGATAAAATGTATTGATAAGATGTAATGAGACATCCACTCATTAATTGTTACACTCTTTGGACGGGAATAACAGATAAACCATTAAAGACAATCTTATGTGACTGCTTGTATTTGACGCTATATGGACGACCTTGGGTGTTTACGAATATCATTAAANATTAAAGACAATCTTATGTGACTGCTTGTATTTGACGCTATATGGACGACCTTGGGTGTTTACGAATATCATTAAATGTTACAAATGCTCGAAATGTCTGCCATCAGTGGCAAGACATCGTCTGCGATGCTGAAGAGCAGAACGACAAACAGTGGGCATGGTTTCCTTGGGGATGGATCCACAGGCGATCGCAATCGCGTCTCTCATGGCATCCAGTTTCTGTACCTTTAGCTTTGGGCGTGCACAGTGTTCTCCAGAGTTACCCGCAGATAAAAATCTAACGGCGTTGAATCTGGAGATCTGGGTGGATGTTCAACACTTCCTCGTCGGCCTATTCACCTCCCAGAAAAATGTTTCATCCAGGAGCGACTGTACGTCTTGGTGGCAATGTGGCGGTGCACCGTCCTGCTGGGAAAAGCATTGTCGNATGTTTCATCCAGGAGCGACTGTACGTCTTGGTGGCAATGTGGCGGTGCACCGTCCTGCTGGGAAAAGCATTGTCGTATGAGTAGAGAAGGTGGACACCTGGAACAATGTTTTCCTGCAACATGGAATGGTAACTTAGACCTGCCACTGTTCTTTCAAAGACGACGCCCCGCAAGTCTTCTGGCAGCGCAGACATGCCGCACCACGTTGTTAACCCAGTAAGATAAACTGCATGCTCTACCACAATGCGGGAATCTTCATCGACCCGGTACACAGAGTTATGGTGGTTGACAGTTCCGTGCAATTTCAAGGTTGCCTCATCAAACCAAACAACCACGTCGGTAAAATGTTCGCTGTCGTTGATCATGTTTACAACCCACCCGCAAAATTCGACACACCCGTCTGAGTCTCCTTCATTCATTGCAAGGAGTAACGTAGCGAAGTAGTGCCTCCACTTTACTTTCCTTAAATGCGATGGACAATTTATTTACTGGCGACTGACTCANAAGTAGTGCCTCCACTTTACTTTCCTTAAATGCGATGGACAATTTATTTACTGGCGACTGACTCACGCGCAGATTACCGTGTTGACTTCGATTTCCTGCGGGTGCGTGTGGCTGTGTGCAGCACAACCCCCACACTCCCTTCGCCTGTTGTCGCTATTCTTAAGCCGCACTGTTCTTTCTTCGCATCACACACAACTTTATCCCTCTCAGACTTGTGTTATTGCCTTTGTTATACGTGGCTAGAGACGTCAGGTTATTTATTATCGTACAGTGTATGGTACAATGAATGTTTAAATAAACACANAACGTAGCGAATTAGTGCCTCCACTTTACTTTCCTTAAATGCGATGGACAATTTATTTACTGGCGACTGACTCACACGCAGATTGCCGTGTTGACTTCGATTTCCTGCGGGTGCGTGTGGCTGTGTGCAGCACAACCCCCACACTACCTTCGCCTGTTGTCGCTATTCTTAAGCCGCACTGTTCTTTCTTCGCATCACACACAACTTTATCCCTCTCAGACTTGTGTTATTGCCTTTGTTATACGTGGCTAGAGACGTCAGGTTATTTATTATCGTACAGTGTATGGTACAATGAATGTTTAAATAAACACAAGGCAGTTTTATACTCGCTAGGAAACATGTAAAATAATCTAACCAGACTTCACTAACTTTAAACTGTAGCCCAAAAATAAAAATAAAAACACTGATTGTGTAAATAGGCATTTTGTCTGTACCAGTTTGTCGAGTACAGTATTCTCCTCAAACATAATACATGTTTTTCCATTTTAGGCATAAAAACAACACTGATGACATCTATTGTCCCGTAACAGATTATGGAAAGAAAATAAATTTTATTTTGTTCTCGTTGATATAAGGAAATATTTTGGTATTTGTGTGTGTTGTGGTAGACACTTTCAAGTTGTTTAATTTCTCTGAGTGAATAATTCTGGTCTTGACAGAATTGTAAGGAAGGAGGCAAAGTTTAGAATAATTTATAATACGAGGCTGAAAATAATAATAGGATTCAATTCGTGTTAACGTCAAGAAACTCATTTTCTTCGTCCTCAGTCACAGATTTTAATAATGAAGTTAGAAAAGTAANTGTTAACGTCAAGAAACTCATTTTCTTCGTCCTCAGTCACAGATTTTAATAATGAAGTTAGAAAAGTAAAAGAAGACAATATCTCTCTAAAAGTCTATTGCCTATTGCAACGGGAAAGAAAGTAAAGCCTATGCGTCTTCTTTTGGTATCAAATCCAGGGATCTTTACCGAGGTTCGCATGTAGCATGTGATGAATATGCGATGTCTTAGTNTCTTCTTTTGGTATCAAATCCAGGGATCTTTACCGAGGTTCGCATGTAGCATGTGATGAATATGCGATGTCTTAGTGATGAGTAGGCTTAATTTTTTGTACAGTTTTTACACAGACAACCTTCTCTTATGAGTTTACCTAGAGGAAGTTTGAAATATAATTTGTTTGAGATGTTTTAGAAAAAAGTAGTGTTTTCTTTGAAACTAGGTTAACTTCTAAAATACTAGTTGTGTTAATATTTTACATGTAACTTTTCTTTCCAGTCCCAGATTTATATTGTATCATCAATAAGGCTGTCACTCACATATACACTCTAAGCCCGAATCAGTGATATCAATCAGTGAAATAACATTCACTAAAAGTCAGTTGATAAGTTACTGCCAACTGGAGAATCAAATAAATAAACTTTTTAACAAGTGACTTATAGCAGTGGAAATTCTCGACATTGAGTGGGAATCACAAATGAATCAGCGAAATTCAGCCATAANTATAGCAGTGGAAATTCTCGACATTGAGTGGGAATCACAAATGAATCAGCGAAATTCAGCCATAATATCAATTAGTTATAAGGTACTGATTTAGTCAGCGAGTTAAAAGTGACTAAACTGAGTTAAACGTCACAAACAGGTTAGAGTGTTCCTTTTTCCTCGGGGAAGAATGACAAACATATTTTCTTTGAGAGTAACATGAAAATNGTGTTTCAGGTTAGAGTGTTCCTTTTTCCTCGGGGAAGAATGACAAACATATTTTCTTTGAGAGTAACATGAAAATATAACTGAGGCGGAATTAAATTCCTCAAGTATGTTCTCCACAACTAAATTTTTTTCTCCTGAAAAATGTTTCAATTGTTACATGCTACCTTTTCCCAGTGAGGTGTTCAACTGTGACTTGTTAATAACACAAGAAGCTTGCAGATTGGTTCTGTATGTAAGGGGATGGATGAATCACGCAAGTTAAATTTTTAATCCAAAAATTTGGCGTTGAGGCTGAACACTCTGTTGATAAGAAAATTTAAAGCTACAATTGAGAAAACCAAGATCTCTCTTGTACTTCACGCGAGGTTGCAGTATCAGTCCTTTACCGAAGATAGCGCAGATAAATGTCACATTATCTCCATCCAAGGTTTATCTAGTGAGTCTGCTTATGTAGTACCACATTTGACTAAATATTTTTGCAGAAAAAACCGCCGCTGAACGAAGTAGTNTCTAGTGAGTCTGCTTATGTAGTACCACATTTGACTAAATATTTTTGCAGAAAAAACCGCCGCTGAACGAAGTAGTAATATTTCCGTGTTGAGATTCTTGAGCTAGACTTCTGAATTTGTTCAGCAATGTTGGCCCTTCCGTAGNTTATGTAGTACCACATTTGACTAAATATTTTTGCAGAAAAAACCGCCGCTGAACGAAGTAGTGAGAACTGAAGTAGTAATATTTCCGTGTTGAGATTCTTGAGCTAGACTTCTGAATTTGTTCAGCAATGTTGGCCCTTCCGTAGTTCAACACCCTAAAATTATAAATTACTGTCTACCATAAAAACATTACTTTTAAACCAATAAACAAATTCTAATAGAGAGCTTGAAATTTACTATGCAGATAATGAGCTCATATTTGTCTTGTTTATAATTTTGTTAATATTCCAAATTTCCCAAATACGGAGCGTCCGAAAACACAATCCTATCTCTNCTTGTTTATAATTTTGTTAATATTCCAAATTTCCCAAATACGGAGCGTCCGAAAACACAATCCTATCTCTTGTATGTGCTCCAAAGCATTGGGGGTGATAAGTAACATGGCGTCGGGATCACACTCGCGAGCGCATTCTTCATTAAATGTGACGTAGTGGGCGGAACTGGCGAGGATCGCGAGCGATCACTGTNCTCGCGAGCGCATTCTTCATTAAATGTGACGTAGTGGGCGGAACTGGCGAGGATCGCGAGCGATCACTGTTTCAAAGATGACCATCTGTCCTTCAACACGAACGATCAAATCGGTGTTCCGATCTTGCAAGTGGGACTACGATTTGAACAGCAACTATCACAATAGCTACAATAATTCCTTTCTTAATAATTTCGCAACTATAACGTATCTCATTTTTCACCGTAGTATCTGTACTTGGGCCTGCACATCATTGGTGAGTGCCAACATAGACTTACAGCCGCCAAACTTAGCTGTGCAGGGCACTCGTAGCTGGTTGCTCTGTATCACCGCTCGGGCTTATTGGTTCCATCCCGTTCTTGCAGTGTGATATTATCTTTAATAAATACATTTATATTATCTGTATACTATAGGAGGAAATTAAATACACGCGATATATCGTAATTATATATACCGAATTGTACATTTTAAAAATAATTTGGTTGCTAAGTTAGTTATACATCACATTTAATGGGTCTTCAATGCCTTGTCTTTTAATAAATAGCCAACGTGTTTCTTGGTTTAGNGTTAGTTATACATCACATTTAATGGGTCTTCAATGCCTTGTCTTTTAATAAATAGCCAACGTGTTTCTTGGTTTAGAATATATGTACTTTTGATAAAATTCGTATATTTTTTAGTTACAATTGCCGTACTGCTTACTAAAGTTGCATATGGTAAGAAAATTTATAGTAAAAATATTTCAAAGCGTGGTTAAACCAATATATTCGACGGGGATAGGGTCAACATGTATTTTTNAAAATTTATAGTAAAAATATTTCAAAGCGTGGTTAAACCAATATATTCGACGGGGATAGGGTCAACATGTATTTTTTATTGGTGGAGTTTCGCAGTTCAAATAATTAGAAAATTACTTTAAATTTTGTGTTGCAGTACATTTATCTACTTAAAACGAAAAAAGGCATGGTAATAAAGACTAGTTTGGCGGGAGAAGTGGTTGAAGAGAATACATTTTCACAACGATTTATAACATATTACTACAAAAAAAATCGAAACAATATTCGCTCGAATCTTGTCCTAACGTAATGCTTTTCCCCAACTATTCGAATGTAATTAGTTCGCTCGTAAATATTTTATTCTATAAACGCTTTTAAATGAAGGACTCAGGGAATCATGGGATCGCGGTGGTGTAGTGGTTAGGCTGCTTGCCTCACACCTATGCGAACCGGGTTTGATTTCCAGCTGGGTCACCCTCGGATTTTTGCATGTGAGAGTCGTGCTAGACTATGCCGCTGCTCGGCGGGTTTTCTCGGGGATCTCCCGTTTTCCCCATTCTTACCTTGCTTCACCCTCGTCAGCTCTCATGATCACGATGTTAATCTCTCTGCTCCACTCGAAGAATCATGGTATATGCACTTATAACCACACAGAACATAAAAAAAAAAAAAGTGTAGTGTTTGCTACTTTAGAAGTTAAATTCATGCTCAGTTAAACTACAATGAATTAAACTACTGTGAAATTACAGATTTTTCGAACTTGAAAGTTGAGCTAACCTGCCCATCGTCCATACTTGCTGAAATCCACATTCTTACACAGCATTGGGCCAATCACGTAGTAGCACAGTAGTCTGCAGACATGAAACGTGTCAACGTCGGGGTGGTGTCGATACGTTCGATATGGCTGCCGAACCAAAACCGTGAACATGCCTGTTCAATGAAGACGTTCTCAGGAAAAGCAACCAACGTTCGCGGAAGCAACACTCGGGCACGCAACCAAACTCCTCTTCAAGCTCGGAATAAACACTGCGAGCGTGCGAAGTTTATAAAGATAGTGACGGTTGAATTTATCCGCACAGCGCATGCGCGACGCAGTGGCTTATCGAACTGACGCGGCACTTTCCGCCAATCAGCTGCAACCTTTGCCCAGGCAACGAGACTTCTGAAATCCCAGACTGCTACTAGCAACAGTGGTCTGAGGCCGTGTTCCGAGTGACAATTTTGCTAACAAAATGGTCACGTGACCCGATTTTATCGACGAAATCTATGGCGTATTTGTTGTAATTCGCATTCTGCGTTTTTTTAAACTCCGAAGCTGACAAATTATCTAATTTAAAATACCAAATCTCCGCAATGTAAGTTTTGCTTGTTTGAAACGTTTAAACACAGTAATTATTTGATGACGAAAATTTTTGTTTAGTAACAATTTCATGTCATGTTTTTTTAATGAGGGCTATGAACCAAAACTACGAAAAACTTTTTACTTTTAGAAATATTGACGGAATTAAGTCCGCGAAAAACTGGTGAAACCTTTAGACAGAACAGCTAAATGTATGAGTAAGTTTTTATAATATTTTATTTTGCAACAAGGTTCTTTGCATATCAGTGGCATATACAGACTGAANAATGTATGAGTAAGTTTTTATAATATTTTATTTTGCAACAAGGTTCTTTGCATATCAGTGGCATATACAGACTGAATAAAAGTTTTCCCTGTGATTAGACTCGCTGGGTCACCGAGAGCGCCTTAACCAATGATTAANCATATACAGACTGAATAAAAGTTTTCCCTGTGATTAGACTCGCTGGGTCACCGAGAGCGCCTTAACCAATGATTAATTCTGCAGTAAACTGAGCGCTTTCAGAGCCCTGCTTACTACTTCTACCTGTATGCACACTATTTACTATTCCACCATTTGTAAAACTAACATTGCCAAGGGCGTGATCACTTTGTTCACGCACCGGTCAAGTAAAACTGAAATTATTAGAAAAGTAAAAATTTAAAAATTTACTAATTTTTACACTTGTGTTCTCCAACATTTGTTTACCTAACACACTTCATTCAACGATAGTAACTGTANAAATTTACTAATTTTTACACTTGTGTTCTCCAACATTTGTTTACCTAACACACTTCATTCAACGATAGTAACTGTAACTACTTTCCCTACGCCGTTGCCAACTTCACTGGGCGTATGCCAGTCAGTGTGCCAGNTTCAACGATAGTAACTGTAACTACTTTCCCTACGCCGTTGCCAACTTCACTGGGCGTATGCCAGTCAGTGTGCCAGTTAAAATATATGCAGGCAAGGGCAGTGACATTTTTCAAAGGTTGGTTTCAAAAGTACTCAAGTAACCGTGAATAGCCTATACCGGCTGTGTGCATATATTTTCCCTATTGTGTGCGAGATTACTAGTGAACGTGGTGAATGCAATTCCACTTACCAAAGTCACTGTAAAAGAAGAAACACTGCTACAGTTAAAAAAAATTAGAGGTAGCTATGGATTTGTAGCTTTAGTGCATGNGTCACTGTAAAAGAAGAAACACTGCTACAGTTAAAAAAAATTAGAGGTAGCTATGGATTTGTAGCTTTAGTGCATGTTGCCTTTGTGACTTGGTAAACACACATATTTGTTTTCTCTTGGTGACAGAGCAAAACCAAATAGGATTATTCCATCNACTTGGTAAACACACATATTTGTTTTCTCTTGGTGACAGAGCAAAACCAAATAGGATTATTCCATCGTAACAAGCCAAAAAATAATGGTAAAAGAAGAAACTTAAGATTAACATTATTAGCTCTTATAATATAAGGAATAAAACTCCCTGGTAGCGATTTTTCTGAGAGTGTATAAAGGTAGGGTTTACATCAAATTGCTATATTAAACCGAAGCACAGTCATCCTAATGTGAACTCGCTTTGCGCTTGTAAAATCCACTCTCGTCAGNTTAAACCGAAGCACAGTCATCCTAATGTGAACTCGCTTTGCGCTTGTAAAATCCACTCTCGTCAGAGTTGACAAGAAAAACCAATGACCTCTAGATTATTTTGCTAGCACTACAAGAAAAATAATCCTCGTTAACATTTAGCAGTGAATCTCCCAAAACACATATGATTAATGCATGTTCACTTTCCTTCTGTTGATTGTTTGTGAAGGACCTAATATAATGTCTGAGACCCAAGATGTGTGAGCAAAATGGGTTATGGGATAAATTTTAAAAGGAATTCAATAATAACATTGATGGTGGACTGCCCAATTAGTTACACCAAAAAGTTGAATTTACGTAAACACACTCATACAAACTCCAAAATTCACCTGTACCAATAATTTAGCTTATTTATACGTTTTATTGAGCCGAATTCCCGATGAGTAGTCTTTTTCTGGTGGGCAATCAACAAAATGATGTACTTTATTAAAACCAAAGAGTAAAGATATACCTAGAGTGGACTTTCCCAGGTTAAATTGTCTGACTATTCCAGCAGGTAAGAATCTGTAGTTGTTTGGATGAACACCATGTGGCGGACCTTCGATTAACTACCTCAAGACGTATGTGTCAGTTTACGAAAAGATTACGGGTTCTATAAAACTTATGTATGGCGTGTGGGGAGTGCTCCCAGGGCAAGGCGACACCCCCCGAGTGACGGTCTTTACAGCTGGGACCTGTAGGTGACCGTCATCCCCGGGCATGACAGAAATGAAACCCTAGAATGGAGCGGCGCTGGAATGNTGTAGGTGACCGTCATCCCCGGGCATGACAGAAATGAAACCCTAGAATGGAGCGGCGCTGGAATGCAAGGGCGGGCGAAACGGGAGTACCCCGAGAAAACCAGCCGGCAAGCGGCATCGTCCAGCACGATTCCCAAATGCGAAAATCCGGGAGTGAACCCGCCGGGGATCGAAACCGGATCGACGTGGTGGGAGGCGAGCGCCCTGGACACTACGCCACCGCTGCCCCTGTTAAGTACACAATGAAGCTTAATGCACGCGTAAGTAACGGGAAACTTTGCAAATTACTCACACGCTCATAATAAAACAATAAACACAACTTTAAGAAATACACGATAAATGTGGTTTGTTGTGTTTTATATACGCTATACATGGCCTCACTTCAGGCTGTGTGTGTGGCTCAGCAGGTTGGTGCGCGGGTCTGCGCTGCATATATTACCGAGCTCAAATATTAATATAACATTTTTATTTATTTTATGTGATACATTATAGCTATTTATAACTAATGTTATTGTTATAAAAAGTTTATTTCCAGGATCCCTTTATCTAAAAGCAATAATTCGCAAGTAACAGCGCAGTGCAATCGACTGACTGTTGTTGTTTGCTTATCAAATCGATTGGTTTCGAAAGTAGATAATTTGAGCTATTAACGTGAGTAATGTTAACAGACACAGATAAAAGCATCAATTTTAATATTGTGATATTTTTGCCTTCTATTAGCCTTCTAACAGTAAAACCTTGTTTAATTATGGAAAGAAGAAGAGTAATTAATATGCTCGTTAAAGATACGTATTTAAATTTTAAATAATGTGTTAATGTTTTAATCAATAGCGTAAATGTCCATCGTACATAAATGTGAATAGAGTACCTTGTTTTCCATACATAAGCAGTGCCGTTACTCATATCATTGTACATGCATTAATAGTACTCGTACTTATAAACCTAAATAAATGCAGTCTTCAGGGGAAAGAAACAATATTCGAACATTTGGATGCACCACAAAGCGCCTACATACGATATTTGGTTGCATTTGTACCCCTGTCCCCCTGCGAGTGGTTTTTCCTGCCATTTATGTACAGTAAAATAATAAATTAGAATTAAAATCAATGATCGTTATATATTTATAATAATTCATGTTTCCAGAGGTAAATAAAAACCGAATATTAGTTGATATCGCTGCTAATTTGTAGCAAATACACAATTCATATAGTTATAATGCAACAATTGATAGCACTGTTAAAATTCCTTGCTACTTTTTTACTATTTTTTCTTCTGTCTTGTTGCCTGGAGATAAAGTTAATTAATAATGATAGACGACAGTGTAGGCTTCCAATAATGACACGAATAACATCTCTGGACATATAACATGTTTATATATACCAACAATAGTGCAATCACACTGCCTCAATTAACGTAAATGCACCATTTAATGATCCTGTGCTGTTTATCACGAAGAATATTAATTAGTTCACAAACAGTATATAAATCAACATTCAAGAACATTATAAGATAAAGTTACTGAGGTACAGAAGCCTTGGGCCATACGAAATATTCTAGGACAGAAACGAAACACATGCCATGGTCGCCACTAGTAACTAAAACATGAGTTGGGTATTCTCAACTGCAAGGAAAACTGACAACTCGCGTGAGACAGGCTCGCCTTTAGCACAACGCGAACGAAACACATGCCATGATCGCCACTAGTAACTAAAACATGAGTTGGGTATTCTCAACTGCAAGGAAAACTGACAACTCGCGTGAGACAGGCTCGCCTTTAGCAGAACGCGAACGAAACACATGCCATGGTCGCCACTAGTAACTAAAACATGAGTTGGGTATTCTCAACTGCAAGGAAAACTGACAACTCGCGTGAGACAGGCTCGCCTTTAGCAGAACGCGAACGAACACGTGGGTGAGCGAAGGCCAGAGTGATGATCTACTTTTGCCGCCTGCGGAACTGGAGACACCGCACGGAGCATTAAGAAAAAATGTTTTTTTACTGGGTGAAGAATTAAATTATTATCATACATTGTGTTAAGCCTAAACACTGTTTCTTTTTATTTATATATTTTCGAAACCATTTCATGTTGTTTTTGTGTGCTTTCACCGGAGTAGTAATGAGTATAGCAAAAGAGGTGCATCAGAAGTTTCTTTCGAAACCATTTATTGGACCACATTTGTAAACTGAAAACGCAACTTTGCTAATATGAAATATTACCGCATTTAAAGCTGCTAGTCAATCCTGGCAGTACAAGCCCAAAAGTTAAAAATTTGCTCACTAAACTTGTAAAAGGATATAACAGTTACAAAATATTATAAGTTCGCCATTTTCCGCATTATAAGCCAAGCTGAAAAATGGGCTATAGAAACTCGATCGCTTGCACAATACCAACCTAAAAAAAAAAAAATCAATTACCATGTCTATACAAGCTACATTAATCATTTCGAATTCTTCAACGACATCATATGCAGGCATCACATACAAGCATCACCGCGACATAAACTAATAATAACACCTCTTGAATCTTCCTCTGTACAAAGCGAAACATTTTGAGGATATAACCCTTACCTACTGTTCTAAGTGAAAGCTTAGAATGAGTGATGAGTGCTGAACTACATTTGGTTAGTGTTCACATTCTGCTTTGTAGCAAAAGTATTTACTGTCTTTTTAATAAACGTTACAACTCCTGCATGTCGAAAAACAAATGTTTGTGGCTTCCGAATACATTGCTAGTTCACTCTCACAAACGTGAATTTCATTGGCAATTCAAATTCAGGGCTGTCAAAGCTGCCGGGTGAAGACAGTTTATGAAAAAAATATGAGTTTAATTTGCTTTTGACTATAATATTGTTATGGTTATATATAATTATATTTACACACCATACATTTAGTATTTTAGATTGGGCTTACATCAAAACGTGCAAGATACAAAGAATAAATAATTATATTTAGAGTTGTATGTGATTTACAACATAATATAAATAATTTTACTATAATGCGCGGAGAGATATTATGTTAGATTAATGCCACATCTTTATTTAGTATCAATGTCCATATCTGATCCCTTACCTTGTTATATTGTCGCCATAGGCTGGTCGTCATTACAGAAACAGCGGTCGTGCAAGATGGCGCTACGCCCAGGGCACCATATGCTTTTGTATATGCTTTTATTAACGATTCAGTATTATAAACTTGTCCTTGTTTACATTCCGCCTCGTGGCGAAACTACTGAGAGCTTGTTTTGTTCCCGTAGGCCCGTGTTGATATGTCCTCACGGCTAGCATCGTATTGGCATTCTTCCGCCGCGGCTGTTTGCAAATCGTCCTGAATACAGTGGCGTCTACTTATGGTGCGTTCAGCAAGTATGCTGGCTTAAAGAAAGGTTCACGCTGGTGCCCATCATAGGCCCTTGTAGGGGCCGGGTTGGGGCTGGGCTGTTGTTCCGCAACCAACCTGTAAAGGGTGTAAGGTGAAGCGTCCAGGTGCCCTGAAAACCGGATTGTGGTGTTCCAGTCCGAGTGTGTAGGGGGGGAACTAGGACCTGGCAACCTGGTTGAGCTGACGTGACGACTGGAATGTCAGTTCTAGTCGGTCCATTCCCCGGCTAAAGCTCTAGCAGCTAGCGATTGGCGTAAGTGTAAGAGTGAGCTGGTGCGAGGTGCTCTTTCCGGCCCTCGTCGATTGAGTGCCCGCGCCGGTGAGCTCTGGTGGGGCCTGCTCATTGATGATTGGGTGTTCCCCTGCTGCTGTAAAGGCTGCTGACTCAACTCCTTAATGGAGCAGTGATGCGAATATATAGCCTAGCACTGCTCAAGTCCATCTCCACCTCCTCGCGGTTGGGCTGGTAACATGGTGGCCACACCATGGCTAACAGAGTGAGGGCGATTGAAAGCGGTAATGGCCTGTCTGTGCACGGACAATCAGTTACGGCGAGGTTATGTGCAGTCTCCAGTGACTGTATATATTCTTCGCCTTGCGGTGAAGACCCGCGAACCGAATTGCACTTCCCAAGCTGAGGCTCGATTTGGCAAATCGAGCTGGTCTCGGGGTGATGGAGCTCTAATGAAGAGACTGTCTGGCGTCCTGGAGGGGCTGGGCTGTCCCGGGTGAAAACTCAAGCGTGCATGTCTGAAAATTGTGGGTACCCAGGGGATCAGTATAAAAGCCCCGGCTTAGGCCGTGCTGATCGCGGTTCGGACTCTGGGTGGCATTGGTTGAACCTTCTGCTTAGAAGGAGATCTGGAGGTGGGTGTTTGCCTGGAGGGCTGGGTCTGGTGTGCTGGAAAAAGTCGGTAGCAGCTGCCATGGAACGCAAGCGTGCTGATCTGCCCCAGATCGAGTTTCGAAGGGTTGATGCTTACTAACGAAAGGTCGACGGTCTAGTCCACCTAGTAAGAGGACTCGTTTACAAAGCGGGTTTTGTAGAGTGGGGATAGCACTCGGCCCCATCAAGGTGGCACGTACGGATTCAACTCCGTGCTCTGCTGTTGATAGGTGAGGTGGAACCTGCTCTCAATTAAGAGCTCTGTTCAAGCTCAAAATATACATGTACTGGTACAAATAGACTGGCCGAGTGCACTTCCACATTATGATACCTGACGTGATTCTGTCTATAGTGACAACATATGCCTGGAAATCCTGAAGCCGAAGTGCACTCAATTCGAGCTCAGAATGGTGTCTCCTTTTATACCCTAGTGGCTCAGGTACAGGAGGCAGAGCTTTGGAGAACAACAACCGCTGCACGAGATTGCAGAAAACATGGTGCCCATCATAACAATCTGTGTACATTTTTCTACTATACTCCTTAAAAAATGTTTTGCGCCACCTGTAATTTGGTTGCTTATAAAAGATGTTCGCTAGGACAGTGTAGAAGCAATACAAAAATACATTAAAATATACAGTGTGTATTCTCATCCCATTTTAAAGGCAAAGTACGGGGCTACTCTTCTACGTCACAGATTTGTATCCATTGTGTAACAGACGTTGATGTTCACTTGTTTTCAAAGCCAGCCGCACCCCCTGCTTGGGTTTATACCAGTGTGGCGTACTTGGTGCCTTAAGAGCAGCCAACTCATAAATCCAAACTTAGAACCACCCTTTTAGGTTAGGGACGACTCTTTTTCCCAGACGCCAAGACGATGGCCCAGTTTACATGGTTCACTTTTACGCCGATAAGATAAATTTAAATAACATGTTTCAACCATTTCTAATTTGCGATGCCCATAGTAGAGTATAAATGATGAGTAGGGGACAAGGGGATGGGGGCCAGCTGCCGACCACCTGTTCTGTCATTCTGGTCGGCCGGTCACCATGACACACGACACATTACTTTGTTTCACAAACAATTTTCGTCTTTGAGCGATCTCCTCGTCAGCTATCCAAATAACTTCACTCTTCTCTCATACTCACATCGGCTCTCAACATCTTGATGTTAAGAGCCGCCAAAATCTCTTCACTCTCACTCCATACTCATCTCGCTTTACCCTCATCGGCTCTCCAGACCCCGATGTTAAGAGAAGCCCAAACCTCTTCACTCAGTCACGACTCAATTTACAATTTCTGAGCATGTGTGGCATTAGATAACTTTAATTAACTGAGTTTATAATGTTTGTCTTGACCAAACACCTCAGTAGCAGTATTGGCGATCAGCAGAGAGTATCGCTGGTTGTGCATTTCGAAAAGTGCGTAATGTAGACTGAGCTTGGATAGGGTACAGTCGATGGCCGCGAGGAAGCATCACATTCCATACGGGAATCGGTGCTGCTACCTGTTCGAGGGATTTGAAACTACACTCAACACTTAATTTGATGACAGGGTAAATGCAGGAGGGTAAATATATGGACGTCACAAAGTATCACCGACTAAAACGACCCTCAACGGCCCAAATTAAGGGTGTTAATGAAAACCAACATTGTAGTATTAAACTAATTAACTCTATCAATGTTAACACGATCAGTGTTGATTTACCTGTCAACTTACTTAAAATCCAGACTTGAAAGTTAATGATGTTTTAAAAAATTTGTTCTATGCATAATTTTTAAGAAGAAATATTTACAGTAATTGAATAATGTGTAAAATTTCAAATTATGAAATGTTCTTTTTTTAGCACATATTTGCTATCACTGAATAATATGTATCATTCAAAGTATTAAATATGTTATACATAATTGTATTTAAGCTTGTACTTAAATCGTCCAGCTTTCTAGATAAAAAAATATAGAAAACTTAAAACCAAGTGTATACATTTATTTAACTGTACTATTTATCTGAATAATTAATAATTTTCAGTGCTGTGTTATATTCTTTGAGCACTAGAAAAAAACCCAGTGGATAGACAGGACATTTTGTTTTATTTATGAGCATTACTTTAAATATATGTGTGGAGCTGACAGTCCTCAATAGTCTGAAACCACCTCTGTTCCTCATGGGCCCTGTAACTCATGGTTAATTGCTGTCAACCCATCTCCCATGCCAAATGTGCCGCACTGGTCAACGTATGCGAGGGAAGTGTCCAACCCTGCAGNGTCAACCCATCTCCCATGCCAAATGTGCCGCACTGGTCAACGTATGCGAGGGAAGTGTCCAACCCTGCAGTGCATCACCACCAACAATGCATGTGCACTGACACTGGGCACACAGTCTCTGGCCAGTAACCACTCTACCTTCGAAACAGCATTGTGAAAATAAAGTATTTTCATTACAGTGATAATCAGTGCTTCGTATATATTATGGCATCTGTCCGAACTCCCAGCAACTGTCCATCATGGAATTAAATGTAACAAAATTCCCTAAATAAATTCTTGAGTAATCCAAAGTTGAACCACTGAATGTGTTCCCGAGTGGTTTTGACCTGCTGAGCAGACAAGGTACTGACGGAAGTGTGTTAAGCAAAACTTAACTGTAACACCAAAACTCTAACGGAATTTTTTAAATTTCGAGAGAAATTTTGGTGAGCAGAGAGTAAATTTTCGGGCGTCAGTTATCAATTTTTAGTTTTTGCCAACATGGTTCAGTAGAACTATGGGCTTTATTCGACCCTCCACCTCCAAGTGGCCGTTTGTTTCTTGTTTTGTTGCATCTTTATCTGAAGTGTTTGATATTATGATTCACCAGCATAGGGAAGTAAATCTTTCCCGTACCCATAATTCCCGAAAGGAGTTGTTATGAGTCACTTTGTTTACCCTATGTCAGACATTCTTGTAAGAGTCGAGCAAATTTAAAGCACGATAGCAGTGAGGTACAATGAGTGCCAGCTCAGCACTCTACGCTCAGAGTGACTCGAGCAAGGGCACAAACACCGGTTTGACACACATGATGTATTTGTGCACACTAGAATTGCTGACACAGTACTTACCAGGCATCGGTCCAGAGCCTCACATCTCCCCTCCTCTTCTCCGTGGTCAACATCTCTCTCCTCTCTTTCTCGGTCAGAATCTCCTTTCTCTCTGTCAACACCTCTCTCCTCTCTTNTCCGTGGTCAACATCTCTCTCCTCTCTTTCTCGGTCAGAATCTCCTTTCTCTCTGTCAACACCTCTCTCCTCTCTTTCTCGGTCAGAATCTCCTTTCTCTCTGTCAACACCTCTCTCCTCTCTCTCTCTCTGTCTCGTCAACATCTCTATCCCCCCTCTCTCTCTGTCTCGTCAACATCTCTCTCCCCCTCTCACTCTGTCTCGTCAACATATATCTCTCTCTCTCTCTGACATCGATATATCTCTCCTCTCTCTCTGTCGTCAACATTTCTCTCCTCTCTCTGTCAACATCTCCCAGCTCTCTCTGTCGTCAACATATTTCTTCTCTCTCTCTATCGTCAGCATATCTCTCATCTCTCTCTCTCTCTCTATTGTGAACATCTATCTCTCAACAACTCTCTCCTCTCCCTGTCGTCAACGCCTCTCTTCTGTCTCCCTGCCCATGTAACAAGAGGAAGTCTCGGCACACGTTTTTACTGATGGCCCTGCTGGGCGACTGCTGGGACAAAACAGAAGGACTTGCACAAGTGGCCCAGTTGGGGTTCATTCTCCGCAAAAATACATCTGGCAGGCCATTGACCATGGCAAGTTTATAGAATGTCGATGGCTACGAAACTGATGGTTGAGTATAGGTATGCCACTAACTGCCCACAAAGGGCACACCAGCAGTATTGCAACACATAATTGGCACATTTGCTCGCCACTGATGGCAGGCTGTTGGTGTGTTTCGCACAGTGTTATCCACTGGTGGACCAGCTGTGGGCCGAGTATGGCTAGTAGGTGTTGCCATTTCAGATCCGGCAATGGTGCCAGGTGTACTTCGGCTGTCTACCAGCTTTCAGCTGGCTGTATGCCATTGATGGGGCCATTTGTGTTTTGCTACATGTATGTTGCCTCTCTTCCCCCGTGACCTCTCTCTTAACATCTCTTCTCTCTCTTTCTCTCTCTCTCTCTCTCTCNATGTATGTTGCCTCTCTTCCCCCGTGACCTCTCTCTTAACATCTCTTCTCTCTCTTTCTCTCTCTCTCTCTCTCTCTGTGATATCTGTGTGTGTGTTGTCTGTCTGTGGGCTGACATGAGGAAAAGGGAGGCACNTCTCTCTCTCTCTCTCTCTGTGATATCTGTGTGTGTGTTGTCTGTCTGTGGGCTGACATGAGGAAAAGGGAGGCACGAAACCAATAAGTAATATAGTGTATTTTGATTCTTTGTGCGCGGAGAGCCTACAGAGAACCAGCTGTGGCACACTACTCCCAGTCAAATAAGTACTAAATGTTCCTGCAGTTATATAAAGTATTGCTATTTGGTGAAAGGTGATAAATTTTAAAGTATCCGGGAACTGCCTGTAGTATATTCATCTATTATCGTGCCCGAAATCAGACTGAAGATCATGGCATGTCGCTGGCATCAGCCGAAATACGAACATGCAAATTTTTATACACAATTGCCCTTAAATATACTAAATGGACAGATTAAAAACATTTAAAAAGTATTTTGACATTCGATATTTCTTTCTTAAAATAAATCTGCTGCAAAACAAAATAATTACGGTATGAAAATACATAAATTAAAAAAACACTTTAAAAATAATATTTTACTTTTTTATTTTGGGAACATGCGTACAACTAACTGAAAAGTGGCTTTAGCTACGTGTTTTTTTTTTTNAATATTTTACTTTTTTATTTTGGGAACATGCGTACAACTAACTGAAAAGTGGCTTTAGCTACGTGTTTTTTTTTTTAGCTATGCAATAATTTCAGTTTATTATTTGTGAAATATTCATAGTTGTCTCTAGGACTAGCTAGGTNTTTTTTTTTTAGCTATGCAATAATTTCAGTTTATTATTTGTGAAATATTCATAGTTGTCTCTAGGACTAGCTAGGTATATGTTGGGAACATGAGATAAATTGTCGTTTGATTTTACCCATTTTAAACTACAGCTCTCGCATACTTATTTCACACATCAATTCTATGAACACCCCACAAAAAATCACTGCATTTATTTCGCTGCTTGTACCCAGAAACTCGCTCGTTGAGGGTCGCATGGAGGTGGCACTTGTGTGTGCCTGGCAATGCAATGTTGTGTTGCTCGCTGTTCCCTCCATGTGTCAGGTGTCCCTGGGCCATCGACAATCTGGAAACATGCAAACCACTCCCAACGAATATCTCCACGAGGGTTCCTTTTGTTTAGGCTTTAAGGATGTTAAAGTTGGAGGCATCAACAATGAGCTTAGTTCTGGGCAGGCCTTGTATGAATTTTCCACCCATCAACAATTGCTGCTTCTCCTGCTACCAAAGGTGGGATTAAGTGATTGGCGTCCCAAGTGGACAGCTGTAAGATTGAATGGTGCAAGAAACAGTCGTGGGAGTCTTCGTGGGCAGTGGACCATTTCAATACCCCATTCCCTTCTCAGAGACCAATTCTGCAGCAAGCCATCATATTCGGCCTGCTTATGCTGTCAGGACAGCAGACAGGTGTGGTTGGACACACATGGAGAGGCCACCTCTTCATGCCAGGTAGTGTGGTGCAGTCGCTGCTATTGAACGATATGCCATGTGGCCAGCAGCTCGATCGAATGAGGCATTCCAGTAAGTGGTGCACCGCTGATATCGCAGGAGGCAGAACCACTTTGAGAGCAGGATAGTGAACTGTCATCGTCTGTTCCCGACTCATCGTCACTGCTGTTGATGGTGAGGGACGACTTATTAAGCATTGGTGCTGTAGGGAGGTCACGCATCACCTATGAATAAATTATACCAATTAAACTCCGATAGCATCTTCCATGGCATGATGCTGTGGACCAAATGTTGGCAGATATATGAACCTGTATAGCATCACTNCCCTCAAACTCCGATAGCATCTTCCATGGCATGATGCTGTGGACCAAATGTTGGCAGATATATGAACCTGTATAGCATCACTTATCTTCTTCACTCTACTTGATGTCGTGACTTCAGCTTCAGACATCGCGATGCAGGGTGTTGTTACTGACACCCTACGATGCAGTGATTGCNCTTATCTTCTTCACTCTACTTGATGTCGTGACTTCAGCTTCAGACATCGCGATGCAGGGTGTTGTTACTGACACCCTACGATGCAGTGATTGCGATGTTATCGGCCGCATCAGTGGTGGCAGCAGTAGCAGGCATCTACGAATCGGAGATGGCAGTGGTGGTGATGGTCCCTCCGTCATGTCCGTCTCCGCCACAGACCCTGATGGCGCAGAGGCAAGAGATATGTTCTGGAAGAGGCTTCAGAAGTCGTCACCACGAAGGAAGTCAAATGCGTGAATGTCAGTCATTACGCTGTGCAGATATGCACAGTGGTATTTGGAGGCAAGTTGGAGTCGGACTCCGGCGGGTTACTGGGTTTTCCAACATCATCCTCATCACCAGCAGTAATGTGCATCTTATTATGGCCCATGAGAATGTGTCAACAGCTCCCAACTCTTTGGGTGCAATCAACATCCTTTACCATAGTCCAAAAACTGACTCATATTGCTTAATTCAGAGCATCATTCACCTGCTACATAAACACCCAACAATAACGCTCGTAAGTACAAAATAAACAGAGGTCGCTGAACAAATACAGATATTTCTTATGCGAAATGAGCCTTTAAAAGGATGGAAACAGCATTAAAGCCAGAAGGAAGTAGTATTATTTGCATAATCAAGCTTTAAAACTCATTTCAAGCACCGAATTATAGGGTAAATTTGCACCGAAGCATAGGCAGTAAGCCAAAAATAAACATAATTTCCAAGCGCCAGGACGAAGGGGACACTCAGATGGCAGCAATTCACGCCCAATGGGTATGACGTATGACATCCCCGCTTTTCTCCGACCTTGCTCGTTTGCTATCTTTTTGCCAGTGACTGTCGTCCACTAGTGGAATGCCGACCGGGTGCGGGATTGCACACGATGGTTATGATGGTTAGCTCTACCACTTATTTCTTAGAATTTCTGGTGTCCCCATATAACTAACATGCGGCTTATGCTTCTAAGGCATGACCTTAGATGCGGCTGCTGGGTGTTAGAGGCAGAGAGATGTAGGTGCGATTTAATGTAGTTTCGTTTGTAATATTTTTTTCCTTGGCGCCTACCTTTAAATAATTATTTCGGCAATAAATGTTGCTGTCTTCAATATTTTCGTAATGGTAAAAAATTATTTCAGGTTATGTAGAATTGGACCTTCAGCCATTTAAAATGTGAAGAGTACAATCAGCTACACTGCCTTGAATGCATGCTCGGCACCACATTTTTGTTAGTGTAAGGTATAGCCTATTGATTTTATATGGTGAACATCACAATGTGTTAACCCTGTAACCATCTAATGTGAAGTGAAATATTTATTTCTACTAATTTGCTATTTGTTGTAGGTAATATTTAAATTGCATCNGTAACCATCTAATGTGAAGTGAAATATTTATTTCTACTAATTTGCTATTTGTTGTAGGTAATATTTAAATTGCATCTAATGTGAAGTGAAATATTTATTTCTACTAATTTGCTATTTGTTGTAGGTAATATTTAAATTGCATTCCATCNCATCTAATGTGAAGTGAAATATTTATTTCTACTAATTTGCTATTTGTTGTAGGTAATATTTAAATTGCATTCCATCAATATAATTGTGATAATTCTGTCCAGTCTGTGCTTTCAGTTCATTCCAAGCTAACGTGAGTTTTTGGAAACTGCGATATAAATTATTTAACTTTAATACATATATAAAGGCGAGATTTGAAAATAACTTATTTTGTAGAGAATGCCATTATTTATGTTTCTTTGCCCTTGGTACATTCAATGTTCTTGTGTGTGTTTTCTTTTGTATGTGCTAGCCCACATTCAGAAGGGTGTGCGAGTTAGAATGCAGAATGATCATATTACATTTGTTCCTATTTCTTTGTCGTAGTATAATAGTCATGCATTTTATTACTCTTATGAATTAAATTCTGTTAGAGTGGTGTTATGGAAGTTGGAACATTTGTTCTGTGTTTCAAGCTGTTGCTTTCATTAAAAGTAGTAGTAATTTTTTATGACATGCACACCGTAAATGGGCTTAAAATTATAAGTTACCTCACAGCCTAACACTTCACTGAAAGCTTTGCTTGGGAAATGAGTGTGCAATGAGACACTTGCACAATGCGAAATCCTTGACGTGGAAAGCTCACCCCAAATAACAGATGCTCTGTGGCGGCCACTGTGAATATCCCATCTTCACGAGGCTGGTTGTTGGGTATTTAAATATTTTAANACAGATGCTCTGTGGCGGCCACTGTGAATATCCCATCTTCACGAGGCTGGTTGTTGGGTATTTAAATATTTTAATGCTAGTAAAGGCTGATGACATGATTAACAAAAGAGTTATGCTCATATTTCAGTCGTGCCTTCAACATAACTCTTGTGCTCGAGAGCCCCTTCAGTCAGCTTGCANAAAAGAGTTATGCTCATATTTCAGTCGTGCCTTCAACATAACTCTTGTGCTCGAGAGCCCCTTCAGTCAGCTTGCAACACCCTGGATGTTGTCTTAGTCACACTAGCAGATATAGGTTTACGAATCTAATCGATTCGTAAGTTTTTGTGGTGTTCTCACCTGCTGCTTCCTCGGTGGCATTGTTGTGACAGTCGAGGCATCTCCATTGTGTTANTAAGTTTTTGTGGTGTTCTCACCTGCTGCTTCCTCGGTGGCATTGTTGTGACAGTCGAGGCATCTCCATTGTGTTGCCAGGTTCCCGAGTGCAGGTTTCCGACATTAATGATGAAGTGACTCAAGCATCCTCTCTGTNCCAGGTTCCCGAGTGCAGGTTTCCGACATTAATGATGAAGTGACTCAAGCATCCTCTCTGTCAGATCAGAACTCATCCAAATGTTTATTTGTATTGATGGAAGGGTGTTTGTTGTCACTTCAGGTGCCTGTGGGCGAGCGGAATAATGTTGTTAAGCGTGACATCTCCAGCGTGGCAGTCATATGCCATCTGCTGCATGGCATAATTCTCCCCCTTCCCCCCTCTCTCTCATAATGGGAGAAGAATCGTGGCACTTTACATTTATATTGTGGGTAGTGAAGCGTCTTTCCCTTTGGCCATTATTTAAAGCGACACCAACCTAAGTGAACATCAAGGGCATGCCCTCCTCTACACAATTAGTGATTGGATTGTCATCGTGGGAGGTCGCCGACGGCATCCCAAAGCTAGGTAAAGCTGAAAACAGTCAGCGCGGTAGTAAGCCATTGGATAATGTGGCTGCAGATTGTTCGTTGCACAGTGTTTGGTGGTGTGGGAATATGGCACTCGGACGCGGGACATCTTCCTTTGCAACACCTAGTCTGCTATCATCAAAAATTTAAAGACAGTAAAAGTTAAAGGCTATTTACTGTAAACTGAGCCCTTGTGAAAGCCCTGTTTAAGATCTACTTGTATTCACATTGTATCTTCTTCCACCATATGGAAAATTAACATTGCCATTGATCTGGTCACTTTATTCATGCATCGGTCAAGTGACAGTGTGAAATGATTATAAAAGCAAATATTTTACAAATTTGTTCATTCTTACACTTAATGCATTAAAAACCAGAAAGCAAAAGAAATAATTTCGGTAGTCACACATGTTTTCCTAATATTTTTAATTCAATGTTAATAAATAGAACTACTTTCTCTCAATCGTTGCCAACTTTACTGGGTGCATGCCAGTCAGCGTGCTCGTTAAAATATATGCAGGTAGGGGCAGTGGCATTTTCCAAAGGTTGAATTCAAAAGTGCTCAATCAAACAGCCTATTCCACGATAGACTTTAGTTACTTCGCCATTGATCTACATCGTCTACTATGTACGTTGCAACACCTAGACAGCTTTTCACTTTGGTGGTTTGTTCCATCTGGACAAGAAACGGGGGCATAAGTTCTTGTCTCCAGGCGAAATAAAAGTGGTTTCACGCAGACTTGTTCCCACGCGTGCAGCACTGATGGTTACCTGTTGTTCACCAGATTCTTATTCTCTTAGTACTGCACCTGATGCAAACGAGCTGCTTCGAGTCCGGCATCGCGANCCTGTTGTTCACCAGATTCTTATTCTCTTAGTACTGCACCTGATGCAAACGAGCTGCTTCGAGTCCGGCATCGCGAAACTCGTGTCTGCTGTTGGTTTAATTAACATCACTCTTCGTTTCGTACACTCATATTTAAGGCTGCATCTGCTTCCTAAATATGTTCAATTAGACAATCCCACTTTTCCAGATAGATGTTCGGGTTTATCGCTCTACAATCTGTGAATTTTAGCTAGTACATGTGTTGAGAACATATCCTCATTCAAATTATAATATCAGAGAAATATCACTACTAGACTTTTGATTGGTGGAGGGTTAGGGGGGAGGGTTCACTTCCCCATTGTGCAGGTGCAGGTATAAACTATCGAGTCGTGTAAAGGGAAGGTGAAACACACAGATCATAATTCTAAGAAACAATATTACACTATTAAGATTAAGACAATATTTTAACCTATTATGATATTAATTCATTTTAGTTTTGAAACATTCACAAGACAGTTTAATGTCAATGTGAGTTTTTGAAGGGAGGTATGGCCCCAGTGCCCCCCCCCCNTCTTGATCCGCCCCAGCCAGGCAAACTAACTATACTTCTAAAAAATGGTGAAACTAATTTTATGAAATACACTGAGCATTACTGTCAACCGCAGATATAGGCTGTCCACAGAAAACTGAGCCTTTATTAAATCCCTGCTTAGATCTACTTGTACGCACATTGCGTATTCTTCCAACACTTGTAAAATTAACTTTACGAATGGACCGGATTACTTTACTCGTGCGTCGGTCAGGTGAGTGAAGATAATTGGGCGGCTCTTAACATATNCTTTACGAATGGACCGGATTACTTTACTCGTGCGTCGGTCAGGTGAGTGAAGATAATTGGGCGGCTCTTAACATAAAAGTCTTGAGAGCCGGTGTGGGTGAAACGAAGCGAGTATGGAGCAGTAGCGGAATGATGGAGCGGGGGAAACGGGTAAATGCAAAAATCCGGGGGCGACCCAGCCGGGAATCGAACCAAATTCGCCTAGGTGGGAGGCGAGTAGTCTAACCACTACACCCCCGCGGCCCTTCGGTCAAGTGAAACTGTGATATTATTAAATAAGTAAATATTGTGAAAATTCGCTAATTCTTACATTTATATGCATTTAAAATCCGAACGCATAATAAATAATATCAGTAAACACAAATGTTTGCCAACACTTGAATTCAACGTTAAGACATAGAACTACTTTTTTCCTCCGTCGTTACCGACTTTACTGGACGAATGGCAGTTAGAGCGTGTCAGTTAAAATGCACGTAGCTAGGGACTGAAAATTTTCAAAGATTGATTCCAAAGTACTCAATTAACCGTGAACTGCCTGTAATAGTACCCAAGTTGGCGTAAAAATAAATTTGAAAAAGATTTTGTACAGAGATTTATTTGGTAACTTGCGGAAGAAAAGGCATTTGACTCTTCCCCACATGTTTACGTATGCCAGAAAATTTCTAAATTGTATAAAGAATCATTTCCTTCAACATAAAACAAATTGTGGCTAGTTAAAGTATCTGGTTTTAAACATGTTCCAATAATGACGACTTGATGAATCTTCTCCCTTCGACCAAGCATATTTATGCGAGCTTTGTTTATCAGCTAATCTAATAGAAGCCATAAAATAAACTCAACTTACCAACAAAGAATGTGGGAAATAGCCTGTGGTTACTTTCTGTATGCCAGTGGTACTCAGTGCTTTCTCGACGTAGACTTCAGGAGAAGGCGCCATCCATGTGGAATTATTGATCTTGCTCATCTTTGTCGCCACGTAGCCTGGCACCAAGCACTGGACCACGATCCCATTCTTCTCGCATTCTATCGCCATGTCCTTGGAGAATTTATGTACGTAAGACTGCAACATAGGTCAGCCGAAATTAATTCCAGAATTAAATGTCTTCTGTCACTGTGGTAGAAAATAACTTACATTCAAATGTATGGTTAGTATACACATCTGCGGTAATTCGTTACCAACACAAGTAACGTGGTCTTGTAAATACTTTTTTTTAAACTAATGATTTTTTATATAACTGCTTTCATTTTTTTTTCAGAAATATAAATTTGTAATCCCCCTCGAAGTAAATTTCTGGCTACCCTCCAGCAGTGATGGCAAACAGTGATGCATACGTGAGGTAATTACAGAGAGCTCTATAGGCTTTAAAATAAATAATACAGTAACTAATTTACAGATGTTTTCTCTACGGCCCTTATTGGGGTTTGAACCAGTGCCATAACTAAATTTCCATAACTTTTCAGTATGAATAGTAGGTTTTNTCTACGGCCCTTATTGGGGTTTGAACCAGTGCCATAACTAAATTTCCATAACTTTTCAGTATGAATAGTAGGTTTTACAAGATTGTATGTTCCAAAATATCCAGATTTTTCACAATGTAGTAAGTGAAGGTCACAATCAAGGTCATGGTCTTNACAAGATTGTATGTTCCAAAATATCCAGATTTTTCACAATGTAGTAAGTGAAGGTCACAATCAAGGTCATGGTCTTGGTTAACTAGGCCTATACTCTAGATGGCAACCAACCAACTGGATTAGGGGGCCGCGGTGGTGTAATGGTCTGACCACATGTCTCCCACCTAGACGAACATGGTTCGATTGCCGGTAGTACGATGCGGCTGGTCAGCGGGTTTTCTCGGAAGTCTCCCGTTTCCTCCGCCCTTGCATTCCGGCACCACTCCATACTCACCTAATATCACCCTCATCTCAAGGCTGCCAAAATCTCTATCCTCCACACACGTTCCGCCATATTGCTGGACAGTGAGGCCAATTTGGTGGTGTGTGTGGCTGGAGTTTGCACTTCATGCTACCCTTTCACCTCTGTATTATTAGGTACTCTGTGGTGTCGCACTGCAGGTGACAGCAGCGCTCAATCTTGAGCTCTAGATAAGTTTGTTGAGCTGTACGTTAAAAAGCGAAAATAAAAACAAACGTTTCCAGCAGAGTTTGCACTGCAGTACGTGAAGTTATTGCAAGTGGCAGTGCACCTCCGTCCGTATTATCATCACTTGGGAAGGCCGACTGATATGCCTTGCCATAGGCGGCCGGAGGAAACCTGTTTACAGGTGTGCTTCCCCAGGGACAGGTGGTAAAATAGCACAGCTGCGCTACATACAGCCTTGGCAGGTGCACGATAAACTGTATTTACCCTAATGAAATGGATGGCAATTCTTTGGCGAGTTCGAAAAATAATGGGTTTCGTCGTCAGTTTTTAAAATATACGCTTAAATAAATNTGGATGGCAATTCTTTGGCGAGTTCGAAAAATAATGGGTTTCGTCGTCAGTTTTTAAAATATACGCTTAAATAAATATATTCGCAATAACTTTCTTCAGCATTGAAAAAAGGAAAAGGACAATAATATGAAGAACATTTGTTGTGGTTTAACCAATTATTTTCGTGTTGTGCATAAGTCACAGATACTTTTGAAAACTTACTTTTGGCATTCATTTAAATGGTTTCATTAAAATGTTTGTGATAAATCTTCACGTGCAGACTGTAATGCAATTTATTGAATGGTAAACGAAGCGAAATTAATCACACCAAATTAGTCTATACATGCTATAAGAAATGGCGATAAATATGAAAATTTCGTAAATAATTTCTATGATAGCCAAGACTTAAAATACTTGTGCATTTGAGTTATTTTTGCAATTGGACCACAGTTTTAATAGGCTCACCCTGGACAAATTTTAGTCTAGCCACAGAGTAGATCAATACACAGAGATGAAGTGGCGTGATGTATCTTTTGATGAGGGCGGACAGCACTGGACTTTCTTGGTTTCTTGCAGGTCTGCTAGGCCATAAAGCACGCTATATCCGCGAACTTCTGCCGCACATGCCAAAAAAATGGCGTCGTTAGCCAGCAACGTTCCGGAAAGCCGTACGCCAATCAGTGCCTCATAACTTACTCGTCAGCCGGCCGCTCGACCAATAGGGAACCTTTCGCAGCACGCAGCAGCCAATGAGATACAAGACCCGTTTTCAAAGCCTAGCGCAACCAATAAGAGAATGGGTATGCCGTTTTGGCCCTCAAGACCTCGCTGTTAAAGAGTCCCCCAAATCTCTCCATTCATTCTGTATAATACTGAATTCAGTTCAATAAACATTGAAGATAATTTNTACTGAATTCAGTTCAATAAACATTGAAGATAATTTGAAGAAAAATGTGATCGTGTGAAAGGACCTTTAGTTTGTGAGCCGACCAAGGCAGATAGGAGTCACGTTCCCGGTAAAAAGTGTTGCACTTCCGGAAATATTATGTTTTATGTCTTGTATGTTCTTTACAGAACACGAACATTACTATATTCAGTTATACATATTTGACTTTAGTTTCTCGTAGCTTCATCTTGCTTTTTTTTCTCTGTGCGCACGAGTTTCGTCGAGCACAGTTACTTCGTGGTAAATTGAACACTTTTGAAATCAACCCACGAAGAAAATCCCGACCTGTAAGTGAATATATTTTAACGCAGCCACCAGCTTGCATGCTGTCAGATTTTTGTTAACTATTTGCTCCCACATGTCACGTCGCTGATACAGCCGTTGGGTCGAGGCGTGATTGCATCATTCAAGCAGCATCACCGAGCGAACCTACTGAGACAGTTGGTTGATGAAGCAATAGAAGTGCAAGTTTTCTGGAGAACAATTAATGTTCTTGAGGCTATTCATGGTATTCACAAAGCCTGGGATAAAGTGGTCAGTAGCTACACTTCAAAATAATTAATTTAAAAAAATGTCTTCCCCCGCCACTTTAAAGTGATTTCAAAGGTTTTGAAGAGGAAGAATTAAGCACCACAACAAGTTTGTCAAGCATGGTGGAAAATGTCGCCTGCTTCGAAGATGTTGATGAATGCAACATTAGTGAGTGGCTGAGCAAGGTTTTCAACACTTACATGAAGAAGCTATTGTCACAAAAGTGCGTGCTGAAGGGGAAGTAACAGAAGAATGTGAAGAAACGGAAGACGAGCACGGAGCTTCAATAACACACATCCAGGCAGCAGAACACGTTGGGAAACTGTTGGAATATGCCAACCGACTATGTCGACTTTCTCGCATTAAGAAAAATAAGACGTGCTATAGAAAACATCAATTCCGGTGCCAAACAAATAAAAAATCAAAGACTTTTGTAAGAAACGCACGGTTTAACTTTTCTTGCATGTTTTTTCATTGCAAGTGTGTAAATGTTTACAAAAAACTTAATATTTCAGAATTTTTAAATTTTTGCGTGTATCTAAGTCAGTAAAATTTAAATAAGCTCCTAGTAATTAAAGATTTATAGAAATTTAAGACATTTCATCCCAGTCTATCGAGACTGAATGAGAAAGTAGCGTGCACTTACTGATAGAGGTGAGTGCTTACGTTAGTGTAAAATTCATTATGGTCGTCACGAACTTTGAAATTAATGAATTTAGACTTTTTTTAAATGTGTTTTCCTTGTTTTAGCTAAAGTTAACATTAGGTTCAGCATTTCTATTATGAAGGTTATTTGTGTTTGCTTCGAAATGTATAATAGGTACTGTGTTTTATCACGATTTGCGGAGCCAATAACACTGTTCCATTAACAGTAAAAATAAGTAGATTCGATTATCCAGTTTTTTTAAATACAAATTCGCTTATTCGTGTTTCTTCTGGTCCCAATTAACACGGATAATAGGGAGTTTACTATTTGTTTTTGCTCCACACCACGTATTTTTAGCACTCGATTAAATGTAGTTCGAAGCGAATTCTTCGATTTTTTTTCTATGCGTCTTGAGCTTTACATGAGTGGAGCTGTTATTTTCATGTCTGCCGCCTGCCTTAATACAGTTCCACACAGAACCGAGTTTGACGTCATCAGCGCCCGAGGCACGCCATGAGCCAGCACCCCCTATCTACGTACAGAGTTCAGATCTGCCAGCATTCGCTCTCACTGTTGTTATGAATATTACGTGCAAATACAAATCAGGAGAGTATTCCGAAGCTTTACTATATAAAAATACTTGTTCAGTGTTCTGTGTTAAACTTTACTCTATTTTGTCATTTTCCCCTGCTCAGACGTTGAGTCCCTAACCTCTTGCGCTCTCTGGGCACGTGCTCAGTGTGTCCGTTTATGAAATTGGGCCTAGTTCCAGAAAACTAGAGGTTTTTTTTTTTTCCTAAACTTTGCTATTTACCGGACAATTACCTGATCTGTTTAAAGGCACCATATGCAAGACGAAATNAACTTTGCTATTTACCGGACAATTACCTGATCTGTTTAAAGGCACCATATGCAAGACGAAATTTACGCAATCGTTTAAAAAAATTAACCTTAATAATGTAACAAATGAGTTATTAAAAAATCTTTTTTTTTNAACTTTGCTATTTACCGGACAATTACCTGATCTGTTTAAAGGCACCATATGCAAGACGAAATTTACGCAATCGTTAAAAAAAATTAACCTTAATAATGTAACAAATGAGTTATTAAAAAAGCTTTTTTTTTTTTAAATTAAAACGCGCTGTCGTCAAAAAAGTTTAGGAGACAGGAATCGCAGTGAGCACGTGATAATTTCCGTGCATACTTGGACACCGGTGTCGCAGCACTAGGGCTTATATAGGCTGTTCACAGCTAATCCAGCACTTTTGAAAGCCCTGTTTAAGATCTAATTTCTTCACATTTTGTACCCTTCCGCTATATGTAAAATTAACAATGCCATGGACCATATCACTTAATTCATGCCCCGTCCTAGTGGAAACACGTAACATTTTTAGGAAGAAATGTGTTAATAATATGCAGATTCATGCTCT
The DNA here is from genome assembly GCA_002778355.1 of Clitarchus hookeri. Classification (NCBI taxonomy): domain Eukaryota; kingdom Metazoa; phylum Arthropoda; class Insecta; order Phasmatodea; family Phasmatidae; genus Clitarchus; species Clitarchus hookeri. The sequence goes on from NQII01006088.1 coordinate 57,902, forward strand.
TATATGTATAAAACAAGTAACATTGACTTCAATAGCCATAAATTAGCATATTACCATCTGATTACTTTAGGACTTAGAACTATTTCATTATTTCACTGGCAACTGACTGGGAGCCTGCGTGCCAGTCTTTGCTGAAGAATGTAGGCTATTCACGGTAAAGTGGGCATTTTTGAAAGCCCTCGCATTTGTAATAATAGTCAAAAAATATATTCTATTTTAGCCTTAGGCATTAACTTGCGTGTACGGTGGAATAAACACACTGTGTTTATTTCTTGCATGGCAATACTTACTTAAAAAAGTGGTAACAGGATTTAAAAAATGGCTGAAAGGGAAAAGTAACTAGGGCCTCTAAAGTGCTCACTTGACCGTGAACAGCAATCTCACTGGCTGCGCAGAACCAAACTCCGTGTTCCAACATTGAATTGCTTTGCTGCCAACATGACTGTCGTAAACTACGTCAATACGATTTGAGGTTAGAACACTGTTTATGTAAACAAGTGCGTTGATATATTAGTAATACTTTCTTTAACCAATTTTTAATGTGTTTAGAGTAAATTAAAAATGGTGAAAGTAATTTATTCATATAAAAATGTTTTTTTTTTTAATTTAGCATACAAGTAGTAGGATTATGCTGATTCGGGGGCAAGGGATAGGGGCCGAGGCGCCGAGGTGCCTTCGTCTTCGTGGTTGGTGCAGTTCGCCATCTTCGTAGACCTGTCCGGGAATTGAACCCGTATCTTCTTGGTTGGAAGCGAACAGACTAATCGCTCAGTCACCGCGGCCCCTTGCATTGCAACAGTACATAAGAAAGATTTTTCTTCTATGTTGCGTTCTCATTGTTTACAAGAAAGCAAATAAACAGTATGATTATGGTGTCTTAAATAAACGGGGTTTCTTACATTTGTTAAAATAATTGAACAACCAGATCAAATATTGATACCCGTTATAGGACCGTTGTAGACTTTTCGCGGTTTCTTCGCACTTTTGTAATCAAACCTTTGAAAAACCACTCCGTGTATAACGTGTTTGGTTGTTTCCTAAATATGGATTGTATCACAGGCGTTTTATACTCCTGTTAACAAAAAATTGTCTGATTTTGGTTAAATTGAATTCTTTATTATATTNTTGTATCACAGGCGTTTTATACTCCTGTTAACAAAAAATTGTCTGATTTTGGTTAAATTGAATTCTTTATTATATTTCATCCATACATTGTGATATTTCTTTAATAACTAATATGAATAAAAGCAGAGAGAAAATAGGCGTGTTCGCAATGCCTAGTAATAAATAGTTCTCCTGCAAAATATTANTCAAAAAAGTTTAGGAGACAGGAATCGCAGTGAGCACGTGATAATTTCCGTGCATACTTGGACACCGGTGTCGCAGCACTAGGGCTTATATAGGCTGTTCACAGCTAATCCAGCACTTTTGAAAGCCCTGTTTAGGATCTAATTTCTTCACATTTTGTACCCTTCCGCTATATGTAAAATTAACAATGCCATGGACCATATCACTTAATTCATGCCCCGTCCTAGTGGAAACACGTAACATTTTTAGGAAGAAATGTGTTAATAATATGCAGATTCATGCTCTTATATGTATAAAACAAGTAACATTGACTTCAATAGCCATAAATTAGCATATTACCATCTGATTACTTTAGGACTTAGAACTATTTCATTATTTCACTGGCAACTGACTGGGAGCCTGCGTGCCAGTCTTTGCTGAAGAATGTAGGCTATTCACGGTAAAGTGGGCATTTTTGAAAGCCCTCTCATTTGTAATAATAGTCAAAAAATATGTTCTATTTTAGCCTTAGGCATTAACTTGCGTGTACGGTGGAATAAACACACTGTGTTTATTTCTTACATGGCAATACTTACTTAAAAAAGTGGTAACAGGATTTAAAAAATGGCTGAAAGGGAAAAGTAACTAGGGCCTCTAAAGTGCTCACTTGACCGTGAACAGCAATCTCACTGGCTGCGCAGAACCAAACTCCGTGTTCCAACATTGAATTGCTTTGCTGCCAACACNACCGTGAACAGCAATCTCACTGGCTGCGCAGAACCAAACTCCGTGTTCCAACATTGAATTGCTTTGCTGCCAACACGACTGTCGTAAACTACGTCAATGGGAGTTGAGGTTAGAACACTGTTTATGTAAACAAGTGCGTTGATATATTAGTAATACTTTCTTTAACCAATTTTTAATGTGTTTAGAGTAAATTAAAAATGGTGAAAGTAATTTATTCATATAAAAATGTTTTTTTTTAAATTTAGCATACAAGTAGTAGGATTATGCTGATTCGGGGGCAAGGGATAGGGGCCGAGGCGCCGAGGTGCCTTCGTCTTCGTGGTTGGTGCAGTTCGCCATCTTCGTAGACCTGTCCGGGAATTGAACCCGTATCTTCTTGGTTGGAAGCGAACAGACTAATCGCTCAGTCACCGCGGCCTCTTGCATTGCAACAGTACATAAGAAAGATTTTTCTTCTATGTTGCGTTCTCATTGTTTACAAGAAAGCAAATAAACNCAGTACATAAGAAAGATTTTTCTTCTATGTTGCGTTCTCATTGTTTACAAGAAAGCAAATAAACAGTATGATTATTGTGTCTTAAGTAAACGGGGTTTCCTACATTTGTTAAAATAATTGAACAACCAGATCAAATATTGATACCCGTTATATGATTGTTGTAGACTTTTCGCGGTTTCTTCGCACTTTTGTAATCAAACCTTTGAAAAACCGCCCCGTGTATAACGTGNGATTGTTGTAGACTTTTCGCGGTTTCTTCGCACTTTTGTAATCAAACCTTTGAAAAACCGCCCCGTGTATAACGTGTTTGCTTGTTTCCTAAATATGGATTGTATCACAGGCGTTTTATACTCCTGTTAACAAAAAAATTGTCTGATTTTTGGTTCAATTGAATTCTTCATTATATTTCATCCATACATTGTGATATTTCTTGAATAATTAATATGAATAAAAGCAGAGAGAAAATAGGCGTGTTCGCAATGCCTAGTAATAAATAGTTCTCCTGCAAAATATTATTAAACTGAATGCGCACGAATGCGGTGCGTTCTCTCTTGGTGTCTTTTCCAGACTTAGTTAAAACTTTGTTAGCACGAGGCGGAGGGATATATGGAAAGTAGATCTTTAGCGGGGCTTCATAAANGATATATGGAAAGTAGATCTTTAGCGGGGCTTCATAAAAATTGGAAGTAACAGTACAATATGCACAATCAGAGTGCGACGTTAATTGTAGTAGAATTTAGAAGAAAAAAACTCAAAATTAATAAATGTGGGAAACGATCATAAATAATTAGGAGAGNTGTAGTAGAATTTAGAAGAAAAAAACTCAAAATTAATAAATGTGGGAAACGATCATAAATAATTAGGAGAGCATGAGTTTGTTGTTAAGATTTCCTTTCCTTTTCATTCAGTTACAGAAGTTGTGGTATAGTCGTGCAAACTCATTTTATTCGCAATCGTGATTGAACACGGCTGCCGGACGAACGTGCAAAATATTCGCGTNTATAGTCGTGCAAACTCATTTTATTCGCAATCGTGATTGAACACGGCTGCCGGACGAACGTGCAAAATATTCGCGTGATCGCGGCCTATGTTAAATATATTCAGATTGTACCAAACGACCTGTCTGGTTAACAGTCAACATGGGTTATGGACACAGAAATCGGGTTCCTACAACCAAAATTTTCCTCGGCTTGTATCACTAGTACTGCCGCTTTGAAACGCACAAGCAATCACGTTCCCAAGGCATTAATAATCCATATACTGAACAGATCACNACTAGTACTGCCGCTTTGAAACGCACAAGCAATCACGTTCCCAAGGCATTAATAATCCATATACTGAACAGATCACTGAATACAGTCGGTTCACGACTGGAAGAAACTTTTGAAAATAAACCTTTGAAAAAACACCCTAGCCGATAGCTACATACATATAACATTACAAACAGCGGCGAGCGCGGATACAGTNTAAACCTTTGAAAAAACACCCTAGCCGATAGCTACATACATATAACATTACAAACAGCGGCGAGCGCGGATACAGCTATGCTGTTAGGTTGCCAGCACAAAGAGAGAAATAGTTCCAAAGTTTTAACGTAATTGCTAATTTATCGCTTACAANTATGCTGTTAGGTTGCCAGCACAAAGAGAGAAATAGTTCCAAAGTTTTAACGTAATTGCTAATTTATCGCTTACAAATGGGTGTCGAAAAGACTTGTATCTTATTATGCCAATTATAAATGACGTGATGCTAACGTATTCAAATTTCAACGTTTCTTGCATAGTCACATGATCACGCTCAAGATGAAAGTAACGCGGCCATTTGTTTAGATTGGAAGTAAGGAACACAACAACCGCCCCACACCAACTGTGTGGTGCCAGAGAATTTGTGCGATTATCCCGTCTAACCTATAATAATTAATTAATTTGTCTTGTTTTGCCAGTATCCGCTCTTTATTATTTGGTTTTTAATAACGTATGATTTTAAAAACACGAGTGAAAGAGCAACATGACTAACCTTTTGTTTTTATGTGTTTCGTGTACGTGTCTTTCCTTTGCCACTTTATTCTAACGCTGCAGTATTTGCACATAAGAATTGTTTTCACATTGTCGAAGACGTAGAATCCTTCACTCGCAAACNCGCTGCAGTATTTGCACATAAGAATTGTTTTCACATTGTCGAAGACGTAGAATCCTTCACTCGCAAACTCTGCCGCCATGTCGAAAACCGTCACAACCATTTTTTTTATAACGTTTTACAATTGCGCGAAACATCTGACTTAACCACCACGCCATTTTAACGTCTGTAGCAATTTCGATCAATACTGATGACCTTGCCTTCGATGAACGGGAATTAATCGAAAGTCACTAATAATCGATTGTAAATAGACAATAACTATCGATTCATCAAAATACTAGCATTTTGGGTTTATAGAATGAAATGTTTTTGGCTGGCATCGCATATTATTTTGTGTGAAATTCTCAATATTAAAAACTTTACGCTTGTGGAATATCAATTAATAATATATACATGACTTTTATAATGGGTACATGCATGTACGAACACATCTACACACACACAGTGAATGTATACATTGCATGTAAACATTGCCATGTGACTGCCACATGGCAGATACATGGCAATGTTTGTTTATCTTTGGCGGAAGGATACGAAATGGGCTTGAAAGTAAATCTTTAGCGGGGCGTCAAGAAAGTATCTTCCAGTCGTGAACCGATTTTAGTTTGGCGCGGACAGGAAGCAGCTTACCCGAAGTGCGCATGCTCTACCGAATTGCACGACGGGATAACGGTAGGGCCATTTTCTGATAGCATACCAACACACGACAGGAAAACACTGTTAGGTAGTCCAGTCCACCGTGCAGCCTATAGTCATAACTTGTCAAATCACGTCCGAGCGGGAAAGCAAGTGAGTAAAAAAATGTAAACTAGGTTGTTGCGAAAACTTCACCGCCANTCAAATCACGTCCGAGCGGGAAAGCAAGTGAGTAAAAAAATGTAAACTAGGTTGTTGCGAAAACTTCACCGCCAGTTTCCTGTCGGGTTATATTTTGTGTTGCGGTCATGCGCGAGGATTAGAGAGGGGTAAAGGATGGTGTTGGTGCGAGAGATGTGAAGAGGAGCTGCGGTGTAAGAGAGAGAGAGAGAGACNTTAGAGAGGGGTAAAGGATGGTGTTGGTGCGAGAGATGTGAAGAGGAGCTGCGGTGTAAGAGAGAGAGAGAGAGAGACTGATAAGGCTGCTACAACGAGCAGAGAAAGTCCGCAGAATTCTACGTCGGCGGAGTCANAGAGAGAGAGAGAGACTGATAAGGCTGCTACAACGAGCAGAGAAAGTCCGCAGAATTCTACGTCGGCGGAGTCAGTCGTCCTCGTTGGTTGCGCTAGAGACCACACTTCGCGGCCGAGATGTGGAGCTTCTGGTATTCTTCCGCCCCAGCCTCCGACTTCTTCTCCAAGTGAGTATTGTCTATTCGCGGTTTCCTCACACTTTTTGAATCAAACCTCTGAAAAATCACANCGACTTCTTCTCCAAGTGAGTATTGTCTATTCGCGGTTTCCTCACACTTTTTGAATCAAACCTCTGAAAAATCACACCATGTATAGACGTGCTTGGTTCTTTCCTAAATATGAGATGTATCGAAAGTGTTTTATACTCGTGTCAGCATAAAAATATCTTATTTTTATTTATGTTATTTATAAATTATAATATTTCATTTATAATTAGTAATAATAAAGACATGGAGAAAATAGGTGTGTTGGGAATGCCTAGCAAGAAACAGTGCTTATTCAAAATATTATTACAGCGACGTGAGTCAAACGAATGCGGTGAGCTGTCCCTTTTGTGTAACTTTCTAGACCTGGTTAAGCTTTGTGTGCATAAGGCGGAGGGATATCCTGGAAGCAGAACTTTAGCAGGCCTTCGGAATAGTAGGAAGTAACCGTAAGTGGATTATATAAACAATTGAAAGACGAAACTTACAGTGTAGAANCAGGCCTTCGGAATAGTAGGAAGTAACCGTAAGTGGATTATATAAACAATTGAAAGACGAAACTTACAGTGTAGAAGGTGTGATGGTGGCGTCGCCCGTGGCCTTGGCTATGACTAGACATTCTACGGCGCATCTGTGTACTTACCGGGCAGTGACAGTGTGACGTCACAGCCCCGGTACTTTTCTCTAGGCCACGAAATAAGGTAAGAGCCTTTGACTGGAGAATTCGAACACAGCTTGAAGTGAAGATATTTGGGCGGTTTTTAACATTGAGGTCTTGAGAGCCGATGAGGGTGAAGCGAGGTGAGTATGGAGCAGCCCCGGGGATCCCCGAGAAACATCGCACANTTGAGAGCCGATGAGGGTGAAGCGAGGTGAGTATGGAGCAGCCCCGGGGATCCCCGAGAAACATCGCACAAGTATTCGTGATAAATAAATTTAAAACTTAGTTAATAAGTGAAAATAAATTACGAAATTTTTAACACTCCTTCGTGTAATGGGCTGCACATGGTAACACAACAATATTATCCCGATTTGAAAACTATGTTTATAATATGTCCGTCTAATAAAAAAAAAAATATCTTTGACATTGTGACATATTTTACACGCACTATTTCAGCGAGAAACGGGGTGTAAACTGAAAATGGTGGAATGTTTAGTCGAATTAAACAAATAGTAAGGCAATGTGGTCATTATATTTACAGACAAACACGGGAAAATTACAAATGACGAGTGATAAAAGTTGAATTTTTATTTTATAGTGAACTGTTATAAAGATTACATTTTTGTACATAATGTTTATGGTTAATTTATCGCAAGTAAAGCTGTGTTTGTATATAACTGATATTTTTAAAAAGAAAGAATTTGGAGAACGGGACAAATATAATTTGGAATTTACATTGGTTGCTTAATCAGTACATATTTGGAAACACAGAATGCTATTTACATCACGCTCGTTCCAAAACCAAGTTTACTTTTGCTTTTCTCGGCTGTTACTCTCTGTTACTTTACTCTACTCTCGGAGTAACGTTTTGGAACGCCGTCCAGGTGATCTCATATCCGCAGGCGATGTCTTTGTCAGAACTCGCTACGTAGTGGCCATGCACGATNGGAACGCCGTCCAGGTGATCTCATATCCGCAGGCGATGTCTTTGTCAGAACTCGCTACGTAGTGGCCATGCACGATTTGACGTGCCGCTGCCAGGAGATAGGTGTTGCTAACGCCCGATTTCAAGGTCCGAGACAGGCTGTACCCAACACGCCCTCTAGCAAGCACGGTCTGTAATTACCAAGTAAAGGCTGTTCACGATAAAGTGAGCACTTCTGAAAAAGCTCACTGCCTCTACCCGCACATAGTTTAACGGGCACACGTCATTGGACGCGTGTAATGGGTCCCTTGCGGCTCGCTTGTGAGTGGTCGGAATGCATTCAGTTTCCCTAGGCCGCACGGTGGTTCCTAAATATATTAATAAGGGTGGTTTTTTCGCTCTCGAATATGAGAAAAAACACAATTTAAAAATATCGGAAAATACCACATATGAAAAAAAAACTAATTCGCACAGTATAATGTACTCCCAATAACATTCCCAGCCAGAAACAAAATCAAGGTTGCTATTCCCACACTGCGGTAGATGTTATAGCACTGAGTATATGTAAAAATTACAAGAAGAATTACTAATCACAATGCCCAAATATATAAAAAAGGTCGCCTTTCTGTAACACTCTAAACAGCTCTGTATACGTACGAGAAAACAGCCGCCACAATTATAGGAGGCCGTCCAATACCTGGGACAAATGCAAAAGGTTCACCACACAAGCCACTCATTTTGCGTACCTCCAAACGGCCACCCATAATGGGATATATGTGTGTGTGTGTGTGCGTGCGTGCGTGCGTGTACGTGTGGGTGTGTGTGTGTGTGTATGTGTATAGTAATGAGGGTGCGGTTTAATGTGTTACAACATACAACATAATATGATATTTTTTGTACACTTGGGCATTAATAACCCTTAGGGCTACATCATCTACTGCAATGTGAGAGTAGAAACCTCTATTTTGTTTCTGACTGGGGATGTTATTTACATTTACCTTTTCACATGTTGAATATTTTCGTTTACCGATACGTTTGTGCGCGGTAATTTTCTTTTGTCTCTAATATTTTTCTATATTTTAAACTAAATTATTGTAATTTTCTTTTATTTTTTAGAGGGTGAATAACTTCATTACTGTTACTTTTACGCCACAGGTCGTACGTATCATTTCTACCTGATTTTCCATATGAAAGAACCTCTCAGCCGCTGTATCAACGTTAAAAGAACATGCTATGGAATCTCTATGAGTTTGTGATATGACAAATTGCTCAATAGAATTGCACAATTTTGACAAAACTGTCTGCTCACACAGTTTGGAAAAACCATTATCTATAATTGCTGTTTTTTTCCTTTTCTATATGCTGACGTCCAAAAATATTTAGATTTCAGCTAAGAATTAATTTATTTATCTCACGCCCTGAGTCTAATACATAAACGCACATTAAATACTTATATCTTATTTTCCATGAATTGGGAGCCAAAATGGAAAAGTAAGAAAAAGAAGTGGAACAATATATTATTTTAAATATTGATAAACAATAATTAGGTAACTGGGGTAANTGGAAAAGTAAGAAAAAGAAGTGGAACAATATATTATTTTAAATATTGATAAACAATAATTAGGTAACTGGGGTAAATTACTGTGTGGTTTGGCGCAAGAAAAATTGGGAAATAATGTGTCTGAATGAAAAATTATTCCAACAGAAGTGAGTCAAATAGCGTTCTTCAGAATTATGTTGTTTATATAATTCCAAAAATCATTTCAGTTGTGAAAATTCCTCACAAATAAATCGTAAGTTTAACAATAAAGCTGAGAACGTATCCTCGTCCAATAATAACGTTCTCTAGAGGAATAAATGAAAAGCTCTAATGGCTACACATCTGACTCCAATCAGTCCATCTCCGCCTCAGAGCTTTTTTTCCTTCTGATTGAGAGCAAAGGCAAATAAATTAATTATTTTGTTATTAACTCGACACAAACTGCATATTTGACTTCTAACTTAACATCTTCGGCCCCTTATTGACTTTGTTTAGGTGCAACTTCTAGTACTTTGCTGATTCTTAAATGGGTTAGGTGAAGACANCTTCGGCCCCTTATTGACTTTGTTTAGGTGCAACTTCTAGTACTTTGCTGATTCTTAAATGGGTTAGGTGAAGACACATCTAAATTTCACGTATATTTATAGGTGACAAACAGAATTTTTCTCACTGANTCTTAAATGGGTTAGGTGAAGACACATCTAAATTTCACGTATATTTATAGGTGACAAACAGAATTTTTCTCACTGAAAATATATTACAAAACAATTATAAATTCTAGCTCCGGATACGTTTTCATAGTTTGAGAACGTGATAACCAATAGAGACGACGAATATAAAACAATTTTCCGCCGTGCCTACACCCCAAACAAAAATATGTGATAGATGGGTAATATTGTTGCTTCCAGGTTTTGCTATCTGGAATTAGAGAAATACATATTTTCATTTAAATACCTAGAAATAAGAAATTAAATCATACCTCATTCTCGTTTTATTAATAGAGGCAATAGGCATTTTTAGCGTACTGTTGTTATTACGACGTTATGATTACAAAACGAACTATCGATACTTTTCCTTTGNAGCGTACTGTTGTTATTACGACGTTATGATTACAAAACGAACTATCGATACTTTTCCTTTGTGTTAAATAGGGCAGAACTTGTTGACCAGAAAAGCACAATTGCTGTTTTTGTATATGCCCTATCTAATCGACAGGAGTACAAAAATTTTCAATTAAGTCGTCTTATTACTTCTTATTTATAAATTCGTGATAAGCATGTGCCTATTATACAGTTATTGGTAAAAAGAACACTACATATAATAGGATGTTGTTCATATCGTTCATTTTAAATTTAAAAACTTCGAACAAGGGTTGTTTTATTTTCATGTAATTGAAATTTCTAACGCTCCATCTNTTAAAAACTTCGAACAAGGGTTGTTTTATTTTCATGTAATTGAAATTTCTAACGCTCCATCTGAGCTTTTGAATAGAATACAATTTGCCGGGAATGGTGGCACTTAATTTCTGGTTTTTTGATTTAAACATGCAATTAAGATTTTCGTCCACAAACTGTGAAAAATGTGTACATATTTACAATATTTGGTAATGTTTGCATATAATTTAGAGACAGAATTACCTAACATATGCATTTTCTTGTACTCTGTTTCATTAGTTAATGTATTTCTATCTGGATATAACTATTTCTTGAAGTAGCATATTCATTACACTAATTTGCAAAAAAAAAAAATTACCCTTAAGGTTCCATTGCAGGGGCACGCAAGTGGGTACAGGCACGGGATATGGTATTATGCATACAGAAAACATTAAAATATTGTACCACACAAAGCATGTACTGCAGGGGACCAACACTTGCTTGATGCACTTGGTATGTTATTGGACCACCCGTAGCATGAAGTCAAGCGGAGATACGGTCGGGCATGGAGGCATACAGACGTCGAATGTTCTCATGTGGAAGCGTGGTGGCGGAAAGCAGACCTTTAAGACTACATTTATCTACTGCGATCATGTACTCTGCTATAATATGAAGACGGAATCAATGGTTGAAGACTTACCATCTGTAACATCGTCGGCAAAGTCAAAGCAAGGAGCCCTGAAGAGTCACTACAAGTATTACGATATCAATGTTACTATTGTGGAAATACTTTTAGTGCAAGTTGTAATGCACGGCGACATGAAAGTTGCCATTGCATTTTCAGCCCAGAATACAAGACGTTACACTGTGATAACTGCGATGCTGTATTTATCCGCAGCGATGTCCTGTATAAACATAACGAGAAGTGCAAAGGCAATGAAGACATTTACGCTAGGGATGAAGGGGAAAAAACCTATATTTTGTTTATAAAACAATCAGGAGAGCACTCGGAGAAAATCCGTTTGCCTCACTCACAACAGCAGGAATGATGACAACAATCAATCATGACCGTGACCTTTGATGACGTTATGTGACCTTGACCTTAACCCGACCTTGTATGATGTCATGCGACCTTGACCTTTGACCACTATCTCGAACAAAATCTACCACTTAAAAACAAAAACAAAAAGTATCCCAATTTATCTAGAAAATTTTTAATTCGCAGAAAAATCATAAGACCTTGGTGACTGAAGACGGAGGCGCCTTCGTCTTCAGCTTTGCCGAAGATGAAGACGCCAAGGTCGCGCGCGCTCAGTGGATTAATATTTTGCNAATACAAGACGTTACACTGTGATAACTGCGATACTGTATTTATCCGCAGCGATGTCCTGTATAAACATAACGAGAAGTGCAAAGGCAATGAAGACATTTACGCTAGGGATGAAGGGAAAAAAACCTATATTTTGTTTATAAAACAATCAGGAGAGCACTCGGAGAAAATCCGTTTGCCTCACTCACAACAGCAGGAATGATGACAACAATCAATCATGACCGTGACCTTTGATGACGTTATGTGACCTTGACCTTAACCCGNAGGAATGATGACAACAATCAATCATGACCGTGACCTTTGATGACGTTATGTGACCTTGACCTTAACCCGACCTTGTATGATGTCATGCGACCTTGACCTTTGACCACTATCTCGAACAAAATCTACCACTTAAAAACAAAAACAAAAAGTATCCCAATTTATCTAGAAAATTTTTAATTCGCAGAAAAATCATAAGACCTTGGTGACTGAAGACGGAGGCGCCTTCGTCTTCAGCTTTGCCGAAGATGAAGACGCCAAGGTCGCGCGCGCTCAGTGGATTAATATTTTGCATAAAAATGATTTATTTATAGGCATTACCAACACGGTTATTTTCTCCCGGTTTTTATTCATAATAATTATAAATGAGATATTATAATTGCTAAGTAAAATATTAGTAAAAGTTCAATTTAACAAACAATAATGTACTTTTATGTTAACAGAAGTATAAAACGCTTGTGTTACAACAAACNTCAATTTAACAAACAATAATGTACTTTTATGTTAACAGAAGTATAAAACGCTTGTGTTACAACAAACAACAAAGCGCGTTATACACGGAGTGATTATTTCAAATTTTTGATTAAAAAAGTGTGAAGATACTGTGGACAGACTTATAAACACCGGTTCCTGCTGTGTGTAAAGCATTAAATCCACTTCCTGTCCAACGTCTTATTTATAGGGCACTGTTATTGAAAAGGTTGGATTTCAAAATGCTTGCAATAATTGCACAACTAATTGACAACACGTGAATGCTTCTTAAAGGCTAAAGTAGAGTGGCTGGCAGTGGAGAACTCCCCCGACTGTAGAACATGCAGAGTTCATTACAAAGTGATACACACACCACCAAGGTTGACATAAAAATACGACTTAAGTTGCACATGAAAGAAGAAAGCAAAGTCACATATTTTACAACACTCTAAATTATGTTTCTAGAATTCTTCTAACTATATGTCTTAAAAATTAATTAAAAAGACAGACCAAATTATGTTTAAACTCACATAAAATAAGATTAACGAAGTCAAAGCACATTTTGCAAAAAAAAAAAAATCCTTCATCAAGCAAGACTATTATAATAATTACTCTGACTGTATGTAATAAAAACATTAATAANAAAAAAAAAAAAATCCTTCATCAAGCAAGACTATTATAATAATTACTCTGACTGTATGTAATAAAAACATTAATAATATTGTTTACAAATATCAGGACTGCGTTTGAGGCCAAGGTATTGCCCCACCTCTATGATATGGCAATCCACATAACAAGGATCCAGTATCTCTCACGAGGAGAATAATGTTTATTTCATGTAATGAAATACATTTTTAGGATTTGAGACAATGTATTCCTTTCACTAGAAACCGCTTCTTCTTTCCACCTCCGCCTTCTCCCTTCGTGTACCACATTTCCCCTGGGGAGAATATGTTTTATCTTCAGAAATACGAATGGTAGCATTACAATGGCGTGCAGCTCTGCCAATGCCGGGCCACTTCTCCCCGGGAAAGGAAACTATTGTACGACGGTGGTACGGCAGGTGGGAGGGAGTGCCTGCATATTCGTCTGCCCACCTGCCAGCTACCTGTGGTTGGTGCTTTGTAAGCCGTTCTGTCTCTCTCTTTCACTTGGGTAGGCGGAGCCAAGTCCTCTCTTAGGCCGGTGCGACTATAGTTGTGATGTTAGTAAGATATTTGGGTTCCTAAAAAATTTCACGTTTTCACTTGACCAGCACATTAATATAGTCACTACGACCATGGAAATGTAAACTTTACATACGGCGGAAAGATAATGCTCAATTAGCCGTAAACAGTCTATAAATGCTTTTACAAATAATACCGTTTTGTTAACGTTGACCATAATGGCCCGGGCACAATTCACATTAATATTGCACAGACACAGTTACAGTGGTAGATGCATACACTACAAAACACAAGCACAGTGGCTTGGCTACAATTGACAACTCTGCTGGCAATGTTCGTGTGTTCGTTTCTACACGATGCCACATTTAGAATGGATAAATTAAGGTCGTTTAGTTGGTAGCAATTTTTTCGTTGGAGATAATTTTTTTCTCTTTATATTAGAGTTGAGTTGATTTGAGAGATTTGGGCGGCTCGTAACAACGAAGTCTTGAGATCCGATGAGGGTGAAATGAGGTGAGAATGGAGCAGCGCCGGAATGCAAGAACGAGGGAAGCGGGAGATCCCCGAGATAATCCGCCGATTAGCGTCATCGACTGCCATGATTCCCACTTGCGAAAATCCGGGAGTGACCCGGCCGCGATTGAACCAGGTTCGCCTTGGTGGGAGTTGAGCAGTCTAACCGCTCAGTCACTGCGGCCCCCTTGTATATATTAGACCTTTTTAAACAACAGAATCAGTTTCCTTCAGATTCATACTGTTTTCGTCACTTAAAAAATATATTCTAAAACTTTTCTGATTTGGATGCTACAAAGATAAACAAAAGATAATAACTGCTATGGTAATAAAGGCAATATAGCAATTGTATTCTTTCACTAACAAGTTTCTCACTTGAAAACGTAGGAGAACATTTGAAGCTTCTGATTGCATTAATACCGATAAACAACAGTAGTTTTAAAAAAGTTGAACCCTTTTTGTTTCTAAAACTAGTTTAGAGGAGTGCTTATCTCTGTGCGCGATTCTAGCAAGTCGTATTGATTGACACGGTGTTTTTAACTTGTGTGCAAATTACTTTGTTATGTTTATTGAATGCTTGTCAGTTGTGTCTGGGAAAAAAAACTTTTAATTTTTTTGCAAACCTGTTTAGTTGTCAGTATGTTTATTATTTTGTAATTGATTTTACAAGTAAGTTTTTTCCTTTTCTAGATGTGACGACAAAGTCACCTTCAGAATCAATTCGAAGACATATACAGGTGAAGTTACCAATTTATATATTATTGTCTAATTTAATTTATTGTTAATAAACGAAAAAAATATTTAGATTACTCTTTTTATTCAAGTTCGGAGATTTTTCAATAATTTGTTTCAAAATGAATTCCTTCAAATGTTTGTAAAAACTGGTTTTAGTAGTAAACTGGTACCTAATGAATAGGGAAATGAAAATTTCGAGTTTTAAACGACCTGTAGACTATACTTGACTGTCCTGTGCCTCAGCTTTCTGTTTATTGGCTGCAGCCGCAGTGTGTAGCCAGTTTTACCTCAGACCCGGTGACACAGGATTCGGTGCTTGTTTCCTTGCAGTTACGTTATTAGCTCGGAGTTCGTCTGAGCGTGTCCAATAAACTGCGATACAATTGCAACGTAACATAAATACACAACTATTCTTATAGGTACGTAAGCACCAAATTACTTATGTCTTCAGGATGTTACGGAGTGAAGAGTAGAGCGTTTTGGGTGGCTCTTAACATCGAGGTCTTGAGAGCTGATGAGGGTGAAGTAAGGCGAGTATGGAGCAATGCCGGAATGCAAGGGTTGGGGAAACGGGAGATCCCTGGGAAAACCCGCCGACCAGTGGCATCGTCCTGCACGATTTCCAGGTGTGATAATCCGGGTGCGACCCCGCCGGGAACCGAACCCGATTCGCCGTGGTGGGAGGCGAGTAGTCTGACCACTACACCACCGCGGCCACTATTCAGGAAGTTGGGATCCTGTTTCAAGACAGTGACAATAAAAAATTAACCCAAAAATTACCACGGTTTTTCAAATTTAAGGCTCGACTTTATCTCTTTTGAGAAATTCTTCGTTTTCGCATTATAATTTCGGTTTCAGGGTAATAATCGACAATCTTTGACTATCGAAAATTTACATTTTACGAGTTGTTTAATGTTTTGCGCTTAATTTTCAATATGTTTTATTTGCTAGTTGTAAAAGTGGAGATAATATTTATATTTTATCAGTAGCCTTCGTTTCAGCCTTCTTGCAACAAGCAAATAACACACAGTAAAAAATTAAATACAAAAATATAAAACACCTTTTAAAATGTAAATTTTCTATAATCAAACATTTCAGTAAGTTTTCTGAGATTGAAATAATGACTTGAAAACGAAGAATTTCTGTGTAATAGGTGAAGCCGAGCCTTAAATGAACGGTAACACACAGAATATATCGATAATGTGATGGAAGTTCACAAGGGTGTCTCTGTATAGACTAGACTTGGGAAAGTATTACCTAAGCCACAGTCACAGTGAGTGGTCTGCGTGAAAGTGATATTGTTTGTCGACCCCAGCAAGCAGAACCTTTCTGACAGTTGTAGTACGTCAAGCATGACAGCGTGCACGCCACAAGATTACAAAATGCTTAGTTTACCGTTACTGCGCTGCTGAGGGTGCTCTTCCCCACACATTCCTAGTCCAAGACTTTCCCATCAGTGTCTGTGAAATAGTGGACACCCTAGGATATTTTATTTTCTGTATGAATGAATGATAAACAAGTTGGTTCTTTATATATTTTGTGTTATATTGTTTAATACATATAATAATTAAAGGTTTAATTCTCTATAATATCTTTAAAATAACAACATCGAGACGTTTATATACCCTGTACTATTTTTAAGGAAATTTGAATATTATTTTATTCGAAAAACTACTAAGTTTAACACCTGCTCCCTGGAATTATTCATGAACCCGTTGCTGCGTTATCGGTGAAAGTTTAAGAAATATACGCACATAGTGTAATTTACAATTCCAACAACAAGTCACGGAATAATTAAGTATACAGATTTGAAATAGGGTAGCGGTTCCTTTGATGTAGGCGTACCCATCCGCTGATTGGCTGCCCGGGGCTCTGAATGCTGCCCATGTGTATGATTGGCTACTGCGTGCTGCGAAAGATATCCTAATGACGGGGCTGCCGGCTGGCAAGTAAATTATTGGGCGCTAATTGGTGAACGGCGTTCCGACATGTTGCTGGCCAGTGGCGCAATTTTGCATTCGTGTGCGGCTGGATTTCGTCGTAAAAGCGNGAACGGCGTTCCGACATGTTGCTGGCCAGTGGCGCAATTTTGCATTCGTGTGCGGCTGGATTTCGTCGTAAACGCGGCTGTTTCACTTCTGTATTCTCAAGCATTCTGAACCAAGTCGATGTTACAAGTGGTTGCGAACCAGTTATAGTCACAGAAGGTACCTCGTTATCTTCATTTCATATAAGTTGGCCATGTTCTGACAGTCAGTGAGTGGCAAATTAATGTATTCGAAACAAACAACCACGGTAAATGTTTTAGGACATAGTCGACTACGTGCTTGCTTGTTAAGTTAATATTACATTGGCTATTATTAGTGCACTGCCGACGCACATTATACTAGCTGAAATTACCGCGCGATAAGAAGGAGTTCCTAGGTTAGTTAATACATTTTATTTACGTGGTCATAAAACAGCAGTTTTGAGGNTACCGCGCGATAAGAAGGAGTTCCTAGGTTAGTTAATACATTTTATTTACGTGGTCATAAAACAGCAGTTTTGAGGGTTAGAAACTAAACTTCGTGATAAAATAGTAATGTATAGGTGTTCAAAATGAAATGCACAATAAAACGACCAGAATACAAATGACGAAACGCAATCTCAAAACCTTTTCCAAGTCGTATCCCANATCAGCTGATGCACGAACGAACAAAAGTTAATATTACATTGGCTATTATGAGTGCACTGCCGACGCACATTAGACTAGCTGAAAATACCGCGCGATAAGAAGGAGTTCCTAGGTTAGTTAATACATTTTATTTACGTGGTCATAAAACAGCAGTTTTGAGGGTTAGAAACTAAACTTCGTGATAAAATAGTAATGAATAGGTGTTCAAAATGAAATGCACAATAAAACGACCAGAATACAAATGACGAAACGCAATCTCAAAACCTTTTCCAAGTCGTATCCCACCCTCTCCAAACCCGCTTTCCTTACGTGCTTGATATTGATTCCAAAAGCATACAGAAATATTCCATAACATTGTTGAATTATTTTATCTAATAATGTGACGAAATATATTTCAAATATGTTTCGTTCCCNGCCCTCTCCAAACCCGCTTTCCTTACGTGCTTGATATTAATTCCAAAAGCATACAGAAATATTCCATAACATTGTTGAATTATTTTATCTAATAATGTGACGAAATATATTTCAAATATGTTTCGTTCCCAGCCAGTNATTCCAAAAGCATACAGAAATATTCCATAACATTGTTGAATTATTTTATCTAATAATGTGACGAAATATATTTCAAATATGTTTCGTTCCCAGCCAGTAATAGAACAACAGCCAACTTTACAAGACACTATCTATTGACTAAATTAAGATGCTCCGAAATCACTCTGACCTGTTGTGCACGCCATCTATTGGATCTTTTGCGAAGTATTACCAGCTCGAGAAGCGTTCGTAGAATATCTTTACGAACAGACACTAATAGTTTTATTTTTCGTGAGCTCTGCATGATTTTTAAAGTAACATATATTTCGTGTACAGCATTTACGAACGACCCTACACACGCCCTCCAAACTCCGTTTCGAGGCCTCTCTCACCGCCTGACTCGCCATCCAAGTAGTTGACCAATTACTGCACGAAGCAGCACCTCCTGGACGCGCTGACTTGAGCGTAGTTTCGGAAGTGAACTGCGTGGTCAACTACCGCTTTGGATACATAAACGAAAAGTAAACATTGGCGTGGTGATCGTCAACTGTCACGAATGTGGCCTTCATATACGAGATGGACTATAATAGGTATATAGAGTGCTGAGTAAAAAANACTTGACGCACCAGTTGATGGCGAATGGATACATAAACGAAAAGTAAACATTGGCGTGGCGATCGTCAACTGTCACGAATGTGGCCTTCATATACGAGATGGACTATAATAGGTATATAGAGTGCTGAGTAAAAAANGATCGTCAACTGTCACGAATGTGGCCTTCATATACGAGATGGACTATAATAGGTATATAGAGTGCTGAGTAAAAAATAACAAACCACAGCGATGCTGATCCTTGCATCAAAATCCCCTTGTACGCTGCCCAAATGGCAAACAAATACGCAGCATTTGAACATGACAAATTTAAATTGCGAGTTAAGTATCGTGGTTATGTATAGAAATGCTAAACACGATGATAGATTGTGATTGCAATCGGCTGCGAGATTCTTAGTTGCAGACANGTGGTTATGTATAGAAATGCTAAACACGATGATAGATTGTGATTGCAATCGGCTGCGAGATTCTTAGTTGCAGACACATTGTACATAAACTGAGAGGTGCTGGAGCTAGCCAAGAGCTATATAACTGGTATATAAATCACGGTAAACTGAGCGGTTAGTGTGCTTGCCTCACACAAAGCGAACCGGGTTCAATCCTCGACCGAGTGACTTCTGGATTTTTGCAAGTGGGAATCGTGTCGGATGATGCTGCTGGTCGGCGGGTTTTCTCAGGGAACTCCCATTTCCCCCGCCCCTTCATTTCGGCGCTGCTCCATTCAATCACCGTCATCGGCTCTCAAGACCTCGCTATTTTTGGCTGTCCAAAAATCTTCACACACTCACTCATGTTAACACTTTCAACATGGTGCCCGAATGCCATACAGGCAATCATTTATTTATATTCTCTGTATTGGATTTTATAACATCACACATTCATTTCATCGATATTATTCTGGAGAGTAAAGCATTAGATGAAACCCTTCTAATATAATATCACATTGCTGAAAAAAAAACAGCTCGACCATATAATACGCGAATGAGCTACATAAAGTGATAAAACACTGTTTATTCTGTTCACTTTTGGATAATTTGTTGGGAGTCTATCAACTCGGCACTCCATTGGCTCATAGCCAACCAGTAATAATATTTTTCCGGTGGAATAAGTGTGGCAAATGTGGTGTGAACCAATAGATTGGTGATAAGTGGGAAAGCAGATACCAGCAGGAATGTCGTTTCCTATATTGGCGGATGTAAGTGACCCAATTACAGTTTGTCTTGAAGGCCAGTAAATGCGTACCGCGTGCGAAGTGTTGAGTCCGCACTAGAAGGACCAGATTTTACAAAAACAGGGTTTGCGCAGACGTATTTGCTTCACGGAAGCCACATTTATCCAGGTAAATATTGAAACATTGCGAATCGCTGGCAGAGATTTGTCGCCAAAGACGTATACGGTTTTGAATGACGCAAATACGTTCACTCGATTCCATAACTCGGTAGGTGTGCGAGGTACGATTACAGCGATTTATTTCCAACCGACCTGGTACTAAACCAACCAAATCCACTGTACACAACTGTTTACATGTTACACAGCTTTCGAGGCATTATCGGGGGCGGGACTACCCAGGGAGTGCTAGTCACTGTCTGGGGTCTTCCCGGGGTGCGGGGTCTGTCNCAACTGTTTACATGTTACACAGCTTTCGAGGCATTATCGGGGGCGGGACTACCCAGGGAGTGCTAGTCACTGTCTGGGGTCTTCCCGGGGTGCGGGGGCTGTCTCACTATCCCTACCAGGAGGGGATGTCCTCGACTATGGAAGGGGCATCTCCTCCCGGCCTAGGAGGACCACCTTAAGTGTGCGAAATATATCCGCTGACCGATAATTGTGTCAGTTCGTATAGTCGGCTAGTATTGTCGGTTCATATGGTTGGCTGGTATGGTCGGATAGTTTGATCGGCTGCCATGGTCGGTTCGTATAGACAGCTGATAATGTTGGCTTGTATGGTTGGCTCTGGTAGTTGGATCGTCTGGTTGTCTGGTATAGTTGGATTGTAGTGCTGGATGGTATGGTTGGTTCGTATGACTGGCTAGTATAATCGGTTCGTATGTTTGGTTGGTATGGCCTGTTCATGTGGTCGGTTGGTATGTTTAAATGTGAATATCACAAATGATTCGAAAACATTTGTCAACTGCACATTCCAAGTTTCAAGGGCCTATTCTTAACGGTTTGAGAACGGTATTGCCAACAACGTATGCGGTCCAGCTGGAGTCAGTGACGGTACCACCAAAGACATCTGTGTTTTCAGCTCACCTATGATAATAGGAGTGGCAATACCCCCGACACAATTATCGGTTAGTGGATATCTCTCGCACACCTAAGGTGGTCCTCTTAGGTCGGGAGATGTTTCTTCCATAGTCGAGGCCATTCCCAGCAGTTATAGCCGTTGCCAGCCCAAGGGATGCCACACCTCCTCATGGTACCTCTGGGTGACCCTCTAATTGAGGAGTCAGCAACAATGAGAAACTCCCGGGCCTTCCTCATGCATGTTTTACTGATAGGAGTATCTGCCTGCTTTACTATACCTTCAATCGCGGGCAATCGTGATGGTGGTGCTTGGTGGTGTGCCATTCGACTCCTTTATGGTCAAACCATTGGGGTCCAATAGCTGATTTCACTGTGAAGAAATTCGGCAGAATGGTAATGGACCATTCCGAGGTTGGGCAATAGCCCACTCGGGTGGAGAACTCACAAGTGTTGGAGAAAAGGGTGGAGTAGCAGGGGCTGGCTTCTGAATTCAAAAGGTACCCTTAGCCGGAGTGTCAGAAGTACAGCTCTGATTGAGTATGTATCCATACAGATACCGATTACCCCCGGCGCCCAGAGGTCAGATTAAAAATGGTCTTGTGCAGGCAGTGTGTTTGAAAATCGCATCCGGCAATGCCATAATCGTCGAAAGAAAAGCAAGGCATAATAATAATAAAAATACTGTATGAACTAGCCTGTGATCCTGCTGGCTGCTGGGTTGCTGGGTCCTTGGTAATCTGTGTCTCGGTGGACTGGCAGTGGATCATAATATAATAAGCCGGAGTGATGGCGGATAGTGACATTGAAGCACGTGACATATACCCAGTGGTGTAGAAGTGTCGAATAAACTCGGATATTTGCCCTGTGGGGCGGTATTGTTTGGAAACCGCGAGGGGTGTGGCAGCAGTATCATAGGGAGTCTGTCCCCCACATCCAGAGAGGCTTGCAGACATGGAAANCGCACACCTAAGGTGGTCCTCTTAGGTCGGGAGATGTTTCTTCCATAGTCGAGGCCATTCCCAGCAGTTATAGCCATTGCCAGCCCAAGGGATGCCACACCTCCTCATGGTACCTCTGGGTGACCCTCTAGTTGAGGAGTCAGCAACAATGAGAAACTCCCGGGCCTTCCTCATGCATGTTTTACTGATAGGAGTATCTGCCTGCTTTACTATACCTTCAATCGCGGGCAATCGTGATGGTGGTGCTTGGTGGTGTGCCATTCGACTCCTTTATGGTCAAACCATTGGGGTCCAATAGCTGATTTCACTGTGAAGAAATTCGGCAGAATGGTAATGGACCATTCCGAGGTTGGGCAATAGCCCACTCGGGTGGAGAACTCACAAGTGTTGGAGAAAAGGGTGGAGTAGCAGGAGCTGGCTTCTGAATTCAAAAGGTACCCTTAGCCGGAGTGTCAGAAGTACAGCTCTGATTGAGTATGTATCCATACAGATACCGATTACCCCCGGCGCCCAGAGGTCAGATTAAAAATGGTCTTGTGCAGGCAGTGTGTTTGAAAATCGCATCCGGCAATGCCATAATCGTCGAAAGAAAAGCAAGGCATAATAATAATAAAAATACTGTATGAACTAGCCTGTGATCCTGCTGGCTGCTGGGTTGCTGGGTCCTTNCTCCTTGGTAATCTGTGTATCGGTGGACTGGCAGTGGATCATAATATAATAAGCCGGAGTGATGGCGGATAGTGACATTGAAGCACGTGACATATACCCAGTGGTGTAGAAGTGTCGAATAAACTCGGATATTTGCCCTGTGGGGCGGTATTGTTTAGAAACCGCGAGGGGTGTGGCAGCAGTATCATAGGGAGTCTGTCCCCCACATCCAGAGAGGCTTACAAACATGGAAANGAAACCGCGAGGGGTGTGGCAGCAGTATCATAGGGAGTCTGTCCCCCACATCCAGAGAGGCTTACAAACATGGAAACACCATGAGGCTTGCTTGGACTATACCTAGTCCAAATACATAGCATTGTAAAGCTATGATTTGGATTCGACATACCAATGATCCTGAAGTACAGTACTTTTACATCTAGAGTACATCGCAACTCCTTTAATGGTAACAAGCCGGGGACAGGAGAAAACAAAAGTGTTGATATTGTTGTTATTGTGACAGACAATCTATTGGATGGGCTGCCAGCTGGCGTTCCCAAGAGACCGGCGCACGTCCCGATTTTGTCTTTGGTGGTACCATCGCTGACTCCAGCTGGGCTGCTTATGTTGTTGGCGATTCCATTCTCAAACCATTAGGGATATGCCCTTGACACTTGTAATGTACAGTTAACCAATATTTTCAGAGTATTAGCGATAGTCACATTTAAACAGACCAACCGACCACGCGAACCAGCCATACCAACCAAACATACGAACCGACTATACTAGCCAAACATATGAACCAACCATAGCATCCAGCCATACGAGCCAACCATACCAGACAGTCCGACGATCCAACCATACCAGACAGCCCGACGATCCAACCATATGAGCCAACCATACAAGCCAACATTTCTAGCTGTATATACGAACCGACCGTACCAGCCGACCATATGTACCGACAATACTAGCCGACTGTACGAACTGACAGTACCAGGCAACTGCACAAACCAGCTATACCAGTAAGCCATACGAACCATTCATATCAGCTAGCCATACGAACTATCCACATGGACCATCCATACTGGCCATCCATACGAACAATCAATATCAGCCAAGAATACGAACTATCCATACCAACCGACTGTACGAACAAATAATGCCAAAAGTTACCAATTGGCATAAAGGTAAATAAAATATTGGGATAAAATATAATGGTAAAGAAATTTTATCTCAGATTCCTAGGAGAGATAAAAGATTACCAATGTCAAAATCGNTGGGATAAAATATAATGGTAAAGAAATTTTATCTCAGATTCCTAGGAGAGATAAAAGATTACCAATGTCAAAATCGTGTATCTATTAGTGAGATTAATTTATTTCAGACTAAACATACTTCGAATACAATGATTTTCCTTACATAGTGCAAGANAGTGCGGCAGGGATTGTACTGCTCACCTGAGGTCCACATTCTGGCCCAGAGATCATCGAGTTTCACAGAAATGGGCTATTCGTTGCTAAAGACAAGATGTCACTGGTCAGTGGTATTGGGTGGATGGTGAGATCTACCACTCCGCTACTCTTAGACTACCCAGAGGTAGTATTATATGCAGATAGTAAAATCAATCAATAGGTGAAGGCACGACAATCCTCCCCAAAGGACAATAGGAAATCAATGATTAAAAAAAAATAAAAGTAAGGAGACTGCTTGTAACCAGGAAGAGAGAAAACGTAAAAGTTACGTGGTCCTGACAGCAATCCAAAGGTTAAAATAAATCAAGAGGAAACAGAGTAAATAAAAGGGAATCACTTAAACACTTGCATTGCCCAGTTCGGGCATATGTGCGGGGGTAATACGATAGCGTGACTGGACTTGGATGGCCTCGTTAAAAATAAGGTCGTGACATTACATGTTACTCTCTGCAGATATCATTGCAAACTAAGGCGACGATGCTGGAGTGTTAATGTCATAGTACTTAAAGGTCGTCGGTATAGAATGTTTGCCTTTATTAGGCGTCTGGAAATGCTTCTGGTAGAGATACGGCAGTACTGTAGTGACGCTACCACATGTCACAGGACGGCGAGCAAGGAAGCAACTGTCTCCGTTCGTGCCTGTCTGGCAATCAAAATGCTCTTCCTCAGTCATCCAGAATCGGTCCACCGTGCATGGATTACCTTCTTATGTCCTTTGTTACCATCACAATCTGACTGTGAAGTCCAAATTGTCCGAATGACGGAAAATTTGTCGCTCATTCCACCCACCCTCTCGCAGTACTATTATCTGTCGTCTTTCAAACTAAATTCATCAATTGTTGGTAAGGCTGTATANGCTCCTGGCATTCAGCCAGGAAAGGTCGTAGAATCTCTTCAATATACTGCTGTGCATTCAGAAACCTTCGTATCGCTACCAGTGGCAAACCACAATATAAGTTTGCTCTCAGAGCATCAAACCAATAGCCTAATAGGGGACATGTTCTGCTGTAAAGTGCGGCAGGGATTGTACTGCTCACCTGAGGTCCACATTCTGGCCCAGAGATCATCGAGTTTCACAGAAATGGGCTATTCGTTGCTAAAGACAAGATGTCACTGGTCAGTGGTATTGGGTGGATGGTGAGATCTACCACTCCGCTACTCTTAGACTACCCAGAGGTAGTATTATATGCAGATTCATTTTAGTTAGTTATCCACTTCCGACGACAATCCTCCCCAAAGGACAATAGGAAATCAATGATTAAAAAAAAATAAAAGTAAGGAGACTGCTTGTAACCAGGAAGAGAGAAAACGTAAAAGTTACGTGGTCCTGACAGCAATCCAAAGGTTAAAATAAATCAAGAGGAAACAGAGTAAATAAAAGGGAATCACTTAAACACTTGCATTGCCCAGTTCGGGCATATGTGCGGGGGTAATACGATAGCGTGACTGGACTTGGATGGCCTCGTTAAAAATAAGGTCGTGACATTACATGTTACTCTCTGCAGATATCATTGCAAACTAAGGCGACGATGCTGGAGTGTTAATGTCATAGTACTNTGACATTACATGTTACTCTCTGCAGATATCATTGCAAACTAAGGCGACGATGCTGGAGTGTTAATGTCATAGTACTTAAAGGTCGTCGGTATAGAATGTTTGCCTTTATTAGGCGTCTGGAAATGCTTCTGGTAGAGATACGGNCATAGTACTTAAAGGTCGTCGGTATAGAATGTTTGCCTTTATTAGGCGTCTGGAAATGCTTCTGGTAGAGATACGACAGTACTGTAGTGACGCTACCACATGTCGCAGGAAGGCGAGCAAGGAAGCAACTGTCTCCGTTCGTGCCTGTCTGACAATCAAAATGCTCTTCCTCAGTCATCCAGAATCGGTCCACCGTGCATGGATTACCTTCTTATGTCCTTTGTTACCATCNGTCCTTTGTTCCCAACACAATCTGACTGTGAAGTCCAAATTGTCCGAATGACGGAAAATTTGTCGCTCCTTCCACCCACCCTCTCGCAGTACTATTATCTGTCGTCTTTCAAACTAAATTCATCAATTGTTGGTAAGGCTGTATAGTATCGTATTTTTTCTTGGATAGCTTCTCGCTCATTAATCATGCCCGGCAAGAATATTTCATGTCACATTGCATATTCTGCTCTTAAGAATAGATATGCCTACATCTACATTACATGAAAAGCGTGGAAAATGCGCTCGTATGACGTATGTGTACGTGCCAACGCATGAAGCTTTATTCGGTTGAATATAATCCACATGCGAGCCCACTTACCAACATTCGTGGCCACCAAATGATTTTAAAGGATACGCAGATTCCTATAGCAATGGGTGTAATTGAGCAATCTGTAGGTGAATCTTATTATTTTTCATTATTCTTTTTGCAAATGATAGCATGAGTAAGTTTACTGTAAAATACGCCGACGGAGCTTTCAGCATAACAGTAAAACTATACTGTATTTTAAAAAGCGCTATGCCCATGCAACTATCAGAAAACAGATGAACATATCACAAGACCTAACTCGCAAGAAAAGCGGAACTGAAACAACAGTGAAGTTTGTTTGCGTGTATATAAATTATAATTGAGCAGTCCATTTCCAAAGCGGCCCTTGCCCGAAAAATGGACAATGTCCAATAATGGTCCTCTTAGTTCCTTCCTAGCCTTTGCTGTGGAATGACAAATGTTTTGCAGGTCCACAGTAGCGTGAAGACCGTTTAAACACAGGTATAAAATTCATTCCATTTCCAAAGTAGCTCTTCTCCACAAACATTAAATATAATTTATTTAATGTTAAGGGGAATGCTTTGTTTACGAAGGCTCTAGTTTCTACAGACAATGTTCGTGACCAACAGTGACATACGTACCAGAGTTCATACAGACACATTAAGAAATACACTCCATATGCATTTTTGGTTGTTTCCCGTCAATCAATGTGCACGGAGAAGGGACCCTTGGAAATGGACTACTCAATTAGTATGTGCAAGTTATGTCTAGAGTGTAAATGGCGACACAGACTCAATACAATTCTCAGCATATATTCTAATTAAAAAAAAACATCTGATTTTTAGGCGGATTATTCTTACTAGTACTATAGACACGGGGCAACAACTCAAAGCGGTGTTAGTATTTGTACGGTAAAAACTTTAGGAATTACGTATAAAAATTTGTTCGTTGTGTTATTTGAATTTCCTTTAACTGATATAGAATAGTTTCGACAAAACCGTAAAAGTTTTTATCTTTCTTTTACGTTTAGTGTTATATGCGCATGTAAACGTAATAAAAATGTTTTTTACATAACTTTTTCATCATAAAGCACAGACTTACATTTACATGTGTCCGCTTAGACATAATATAGTAGAGACTGCACGACCTTACATGTGGAGTCATAAAGTATTGCGATAGTTGCTGTAAATAATGTCACGTAAATTTCCAATAATTTTTAGTTTCCAGTTATTAGTTCCTTTTCCAATATTTGCGTGCTCCCCGTGGTGAAGTGTTAAGAATACNCAATAATTTTTAGTTTCCAGTTATTAGTTCCTTTTCCAATATTTGCGTGCTCCCCGTGGTGAAGTGTTAAGAATACGTGTTATGCGAGTAACGCCGGTGTGGGTACATTTGCAGTGCCTGGTGCTGGTGTTCTCATGCCACGGATGGGACGTCACCACCATAGAAGGAGTCGGGAGCAAGAACAATGGCTACAACAAAGTCCAGACCACGTTGGCGCACTTCAACGGCACTCAGTGTGGCTACTGCTCACCTGGCATGGTCATGAACATGTACAGGTAACAAGCATTACTGCACATCAAAGCTTAGTTACTGTTCCGTATTAGAAACGCATGTTCAAATGCGGTGTCTTCGCTGTGTCGCCCATCTTCTTGTGCATATACCTGTCTGTTTTCATCTCTCTGTTCTTCTGAGATGGCTTCGTTGTCTCTCCAATGTTATTTATGTTTACCGTCTTACTATCCTCACTGTAAGTTAGTTTGATTTCTCATTCTCTATTTTTTTTATATTATTTAGTTTTAACTACTCACTCAGTTCCTTCTGCGGATTTATTTATGTTATATAGATATCTACTGACAACAACTCCCCTTGGCTTATTTTAGGGTTTTTTTTTCATGATTATGTGTTATCTGTGACAATGTGGGTCTGCTGTGGCGTACGCACAAAATAATAATTTCTAATTTAATTACTCTAACATATGGCTTACGCAAGACTCAAACCCAGAACCTCGCGTTTAGAATCTGCGTTAGCGGCCTCTGCCACGTAGGTTTGATACTGATATGGATGAAGATAAATATTTTCTCACACCTCCATCGTTCAGACTGTATTAAACGTCATTCCATGCATTCTTATGAATGCTATTTAGGCGTATTTTCGCGGCTGAATTGGTCGCAAGCCGGCTGCAAGCGTTTATGCTGCCCTCCTAAGCTAGAATACAGTAACTGCAGCAATGGGGCGGAATGGAGATAAAAGAGTTCAAAGTTTGAAGCATTGCCAAGAATAATCCATATTGCTTGGCTTTGATCTAATATACCAGTATACCATTTTAAACGTTCTTAAATATTTATGTTAAATCAAAATTTAAAAATCATAAAATTTAATACGAAAATAAGCATATACTGCGTTCTTGCTAAGCATTCGGATAAATATATCACTCACATTCCTTGAGTTTTGTATTTTAAAGTACAGGAACCACGTTCCTCTTTTGCACACTCTGAGTCCTTCAGGTAGCAGGTACGATGTCCACTCTTTCTTATTTGCTGCTAGGATGTGTTGTCTTGCCACAAGTAAAAGTCGGAAAACTGCATATTCTTTATTTCAGTCCCTGATCTGGAATCTTTGACGACATTAACAACATCATTGAAGTCATAGGTTTTCTTCTGCATCGGGGACAGCGGTGTCGTAGTGGCCAGGTCGCTCGCCTCCCACCACGGCGATCCGGGCTCGATCCCCGGTGGGCTCACTCCCGGATTTTCGCATGTGGGAATCGTGCTGGACGATGCCGCTTGCCGGTGGGTTTTCTTGGGGTACTCCCGTTTCCCCCGCCCTTGCATTCCAGCGCCGCTCCATTCTAGGGTCTCATTTCATGTCATGCCCGGGGATGACGGTCCGCTATGGGACCCAGCTGGAAAGACTGTCACTCGGAGGGTGTCGCCTTGCCCTGGGTGCACTCCCCACACGCCATTATTATTATTATTCTTCTGCATCTTCAAAGATTTTTCCACAGTGCGGTGAAAACTGCCCACTGACATGAATGTATGTCCTGGTTCGAAGTAATATATTGTGATGTATTTTGCGCAGATTACATTGCAGTCCACCATGAAGACTAAGAATGATAAAAAAAACACCAGTTCTTTTTCTGGCTGGAATAGTTGTCTACCCAAGTGATGATACTTCCTGCATCCCTCTTGTGCTGAAAGAATGCATGAAAAGCACTTATGATGTCTTCCTTATTTCGACCACTCGTCCCTTCAGTACAGCAAATGGTGTTGCTTTAACTTTGTCTCCAACCTGTACGAAGCTCTTATTGTAGGCGATAAGACGCCTGGCAAAGAGAATCTTTCTAAATGTGTCTACCCTCGGCAATATTATTACCTTTTAAAGGTCTACACTGACACAAACAGTGCTCTCGTGGTCTTTAAACAGCTTAGCATGTTTTCGATGTAAGGTTCGGGCATCCTTGGCTGCATTAATGAGACGACTCCAGTCAATACATTTAAGGCAGTTCTCTTGAAAAGTATTTGTACCATGTCATTATCAATTTTGAAATTTTCACAAACCTCTGTGTTTACTTTTACGTTACAGAATTAACAACGTACGCTAACATTTATTACTTAATCTCAATGAAACTGAGCAGCCTTCCTTTTTCCATTGAGGTAAATTATAACCTACATGCCTCATTCGAATTACATTTTCACTTACTGCAACGAGAGGAAAACAATATCTAGCAAGAATGCAGAATATACTTTATTCTAAGTAAGAATGCAGTATCTGCAATGAAGTTACTGCATTCTTGCTTAATTTCATACAGATACTGCATTTATGTTAAGGACGTAAAGGAAATATTTGTAAATGTTGCATTTCACAGCAGCGATATCCTTCTATGTGGAGAATATACTGCATGTTCAGTACATTAATCAGATAAGAGCTCATCGAACCGAGAAATTTGGTATGTATAAGTCAATATTCAACTCTCCGTCAGTTACTGAGTTCTTGCTTAGGAGGGCAGTGTAATGAAACGTTTATATTCACAAGGGAGCGCAAATAAGCATGTGTTGTCATAAAAAACGGCCAACTTTGAGGAGGGGGGAGTTCATAAATCTTGTTATTGAAGTGACATTGTGAGACTGAAATTAAATTTACGAGTATGTTGTCTTATTTATGTTCAGCAGAAACATAAATTATTAAGCATGTTGTTAGCATTCTTCCAGTGATAAAGAAGAAATATCCATCTTCCACCTAATATAAACCTATATTAACCTTAAAACTACAGAATATCTACTTTTCCATTTCTCGTCCAAACTTAAAAAAAACACAGTATGAAAACACAACATCGTATAAACAAAATTTGATCTACTGCAACTTACTGTAAACAAACTCTGTTGCCGTACTCAGGACCACGAAAGCAAGAAACTTCAAACACCTAGAAACTGTTTTCGGTGCATTTTCAAACTTCACTGCAACCGTAAGCGCCCAACCACAGCTTTTTTCATAAAACTGGCTGAACAGTGTGAGGGTATTAAACTAGAAGGATGGATATAACAGTAAACAACAAACCAACGTTTCGTTTAACCTATCTGCCAGAACGTTTGGTCTTCGCTGATTTTTTCAACTGCGACTTGTGAAAGACCGATAACGATAACAGCGGGTTTTCCACCTTTATTCGGGTTATCACCCATTTCCCTCTTCGTATTTTCCAACGCAGCGGCGTTGCAAGTCTGACTAGTTCCGACGCAACACCGCATTGCGAAAGTCTTAGTTAGCTACGGTAGAGGCAAGGTTTCCACTTACAAACCGTCAGGTCGTCAGCTTCACTCTTTACGTTGCCTTGAAGGGTAATTGATACGATAGGATATGTTCAAGACAAACCATTTCGCACATTAAAACTAGTCTCGCCCACCATATTGGATTGTTTTATTCCTTGTTCATTTAGAATTTTAATCATTTCAGTTATTGTTTTCTACATCTAAGACGTTGAGTAGGAAGTGGCACTAATGGCCTGAACTGTACACAGCAAGTAAACAGCGTGTAGTGTTTTGATTTGTCTTCCTTGAGAGTAGTCTTATTCGTGGAAGTTTCTACATCTCTCATATAATAGCGGTATATTCGCACTTTTCGAATTGAACCGTTGAAAAATCACCCCGTATATGACGTGTTTGATTGTTTCCTAATACGTCATGTATCTCAAGCGTTTCATATTCTTGTTGAGATAAAAGTATCTTATTTTTGGTTAAATTGAATTTATATTTTATCAATAAATTGTAATCTTATATTTAAAGTTAATATGAATAAACCAGAAACAAAAAAGGCATGTTGGTAACGCCTAGCAATAAATAGTTCTTATACAAAATATTATTAAACTGAGTGCGCACAAATGCGGTGCGTTGTCCTTTTGGTGTATTTTTCTAGACTTGGCAATGCTTTGTTTGCACGAGGCGGATGAATATCTAGAAAGTAGAAATTTGGCAGAGCTTCAGAAAAGATGGAAGTAACCGTGAATGGACTATAATATAACTGGGCACGTAGAAAGTTGTTCATTGGTTTGAAGAAACACGCTTGACACAAGTACAGCGCGAATCAAAATATTACATGATTGGAACACTTTAACTCGTAAACTATTGCACAATGAAACGGGTTTAAGAAGGGGATTTGAAAAATGCGACTATTGCGCTGTAGCTGTTTACTTTGACGCATTCTGCGTCCCTATATTNGGCGGACGACCGCAATAAGGATTAAGGGTTTTGTGGACGTGCCGGAAGAGTGACGCCAGGAGCCTCGCAGCTGCAAAGGCGTGCTACCAAAGGTTTCTGCACGTGCAACTGTTCCTGCATGTGCAGACGACATCCGGAGACAACGGAAGGCACCAGGGCGCGGACACAGCTGCATTTTGCAGCTGCCCATGGGACACCGAGATCCCACCACCAGCGGCGTGTGTCCCGGGCTTGTACCACAATAAACCATGAGAGCTTTTAGCGGGCGTGCTGGGGAGAATAACGACACAATATCCGGAGGCATAAGTGCGCCGAACCAAAGAGACCACCCAAGAGTTCCCGCACGTGCAGAACGGAACAATAAACTTCCAGGCCAGAATCAAGGGGCGACGCCAGGCCGGCTGCGGACCACAGGAGCAGCGGCCACGTGTTTTATGACCCAGGGGGACGACAAGCACCCCGGACCACGTGCAGAGACGGGGGAAGTTGAATATGGTGATGGACGCTACAAAACCACACGAAGGAGGGAGGAACAGATCAGTCAGTCGGGGGACCTGAAGCGAGGCGCCCGTGTCGGAGCCGGACGAAGACAGTGCGATGAACGAGTCAGTCAATCAGTCAGTCGCGGATCGAGCAGTCAGTCAGTCAGTCGGAGTCAGTCGAGGATCGAGAATGCATCACGACGTCGACCTCAGTCGGAGGCCGTCAAGCGGGACGTGCGGCGGGAAGAATCCGAGAAAAGCCAGCCCGACTTCGTCAAACGCAGAGTACTGCGTGGACCCGAGAATGAGGATCTTCGAGGCCAGGCGTCGGGACGCCCCACCAAGCACCGGAGCAGTTCCAAGCCGCCAGCCGAGGGAAGACAACGCCGCAGTGTCAGATAAGTAGTTCTACACCAGGTGTGAAGAATCCTGCCCCCCCCCCCCACGACGCCAATCGCGGCGTCAAACCATACGTAGCCTATATAGAAAAAAGGGGAGGGGAGTTTGTCTCGTGAGTTCATGTACCAGTTAACCTGTTCCAGCAACAATAAAACTCGATTATGTGAACTCGCAAATAAAGTGTAATTTATTAGTAAATTGGACCTAGAGACAACAGTGTCGACGTATTCCTACGCCCTGTCACTGAGGGCTAGCATCAAATGCTGGCGCCTCACGCCGCAGAGCAGAATCAATACCTACTTCCAAACTTCAGCATTTGGCAGGTATCAATTTTATCCTGCAGTGCCTTAATATAAAAGCTGAAATTTTAGCATTTAGTTACGTACAAAGTTTGAATTGTATAACATAAAGTTTTAAACTTCCAAATGTTTTCGCCTTTTAACTACTGCGTAGTAAGGCATAGTAGATATTAAATTATATATACTATCACTCTAAGTGTAACGTTGTTGGGAGGATATACGGTCCGTAATTACCCTGAAACAAAAATTATGAAGAGAAAACTAAACATATCCGTAGCACGTTGAGAGCTCTACCATTAAGTACTAACATTTCATCATAGTGTGTTGCCGAGCAACGACTGTTGCCTGAGTAATTTCGGAACAAATGCTGACATTGTGTTCGAGGCACGAGCAAAGTAATGGAACTTCAGAGTTCATAGCCTCCTGCCCTCCTGCCAAAATCACAATGCTCTACAAGTCAAGCCTCGAAGGGACTTTGTGAATTATAAGCTAGATAATGATGTTACAATTAGAGATGTTGAATTTTCGCGAAGATATTTCCTGGATATATCTAATTCTAACTCCTTAGAAGCAAT
Organism: Clitarchus hookeri; assembly: GCA_002778355.1. Classification (NCBI taxonomy): domain Eukaryota; kingdom Metazoa; phylum Arthropoda; class Insecta; order Phasmatodea; family Phasmatidae; genus Clitarchus; species Clitarchus hookeri. The sequence continues at coordinate 91,761 of NQII01006088.1, forward strand.
TTACGACAAATTATTTCGCGTGTGTATTTTTTTAAAATACGATTGACGTGGTTTGAGCTTATTATTGCTTGGTTTAAAATCACCTACGTTATCGAGGCTGCTTAAGACGTCACTAAGTTGTGAATCCTTGATTAGATCAGTATATATTTCCGTTTAAAGTACCCCTCCCCCCATATCAACCTATCAGCATACAATTAGGTGGGGTTAGTAAGCCTAATAAAAACCATTCAAATTAAATTAGAATGTCTTTTGCCGCTTCGAATTTGCTTGCACACAAAACAAAATCGTTCAGTTTGGGGAACCGAATTCATCATGGATCAGTCAAACACGGGAATATTTTCTCACCGTAACGGAAGCCAGTGACTAGAAAATTCGTGAGTTTATTTGAAGGTTGGGCTAAACGCGACGGTTCTTTGTAGGCCTACACCCCAGGCGCTGTCATTTGTTGGTGCCTTCATGATGAACAGTTAGGTTCTACGTAATTCGCTCAGTCTCTTTCTACGTGTGTCCTATTGGTTTACAGTTCTGCGGGGCGTGTCAGGAAGCCAGCTGCCCAATCACAAATATTACAAGAAAGTACAAGCGTGTAAAGTCTATCCTGGCACCACTTCAACTAACGGAATTCGCGTGTGTATTTTTACCAACCAGTGGCCAATGAAAAACTTCAGACGGTGACAGAACCGATGCAAACATAACAAGAACGAAGATTATCGCTAGATAATAATTCCAGTAACAGTTACTGCTTACTTCACATACTTTGTTCGCAGCTTGCTGGAGGGAAAGTCACAGAAAGTCACCATGAAAGAGGCGGAGAACTCGTTTGGCGGGAACATCTGCCGCTGCACCGGGTACAGACCAATCCTAGACGCCTTCAAGTCCCTGTGCGTTGATGCGCCGCCTGCCCTGAAGCAGAAGTGTGCAGACATAGAGGTAANATCCTAGACGCCTTCAAGTCCCTGTGCGTTGATGCGCCGCCTGCCCTGAAGCAGAAGTGTGCAGACATAGAGGTAAACACCTGATAGGCATTCAAACATTTCTTTGATCACATTAATGTGACTGGTAAGTTTTTCACAGTTGCCATTTAGGACTGAGCTCCACTGCTGTAGGTGTAGTGGTCTGACTACTCGCCTCCCACCAAGACAAACCGGGTTCGATTCCCGGTGGGTTCGCTCTCGCACCTGAGAATCGTGCCGGGAAATGCCGCTGGTCGGCGGGTTTTCTCGGGGATCTCCCATTTCCGCCACCCTTGAATCCCGATGCTGCTCCATACTCATCTCACTTCACCCTATNCCCATTTCCGCCACCCTTGAATCCCGCTGCTGCTCCATACTCATCTCACTTCACCCTATGACTCTCAAGACCTCGACGTTACGAGCTGCCCAAATCTCTCCACTCTCCACTCCACTGCTGTACTAGTAACCACAGTAAATATATTAACTAAAAAAAAATATATATATTTTTTCTCACTATGCATTTTGTAAACTAATGCGTTTGAAATTTTTTTACAGATTGCAGATAAGTTAAAATTTGAGAATTTTGAACCACGTAACCACACACCAGTAAATGCACTTTTAAGTTGGTTTGAGTATAGTGAGACTCCAGCGTCCAGTTTGTTTTGATACAATTCGTATAAACGAATAACCAACATCACTAATATAATATTTTTTAAAATTAAAATGATTGTTGAGTATGTGACTGCTATAGTAGAAACAAATTCCAAATATTTCGTTACTTTGGAAATTCACAAAAAAAGTTTTTACGTCGGATTAATTTTTAAATTTCGTAGAAGAAAATGAAATGCTCTTCAGGAGAATATAATGTAAACAAATAATATCGATGACTTAATTGAAACAAAAGTGATGATTATCTGTTTGTTTCGCTACATATGCGTTTATAAATTATGTTTTAATATGGGTATAACACGTGCTGTCTGCCTCGGCGGCGTAGTAGGTAGGCGTTGCTGCCTCTAACCCAGGCAAACCGGGTTCGATTCCCGCCACATATGCGCCCATACTGCGGAAGGCAAAGGCATTACCACAGCCTTCTTAACAATTCTTTAGGGCTGCCAACTCGTTATCGTTAAACAACGTGCCGCCTCTGCAAAGAGCGCAACAAATTTGGCAAGTGTCAGATTTTTTTATATTTTCTATGTTAAAAAACAGGATAATTGCAATAATCATAAATCAAATATAAAATAACGTCGTAATTAAGTAAAGTAATATTACATTGAAGAGGAGGTTCTGGCTCAGTTAAGTAAGGTACATCTACATTAGTCTACATTATCAATAATATCTATATTCAGAATGGGTACTGCATCTTCACTGTTGTTTTTCAAGTGCACATCTTGAGTGCCACATATATTATACATAAATCTTAGAAATAAATTTTAAGTGTCCACACTTTACAATAGTTTTATATTAAATATCAGACACAAATACACTAATTCTTATTATTTTTCACTTATTTTTATTTTTTACTTATTTTTATTTGCTGAAATTTCACCTTTATTTGAACTAAAGCCCCCGGTATTTCGGACTTAAAAAATTTCCCGAATTGCATATGTTTTATATCTAATATTAAAAATATGATGGTAGTATAAAGTGAGCTGACAATGTCGTTCTCGTGTTCAGTCACTTGCGCGAGGACCAACATTTTCTCGCACAAAATTCAGGGGTGCCCTCTTTACGAATGACAGTTTTTATCGCTTGCTGTAGGCCTGTCTTTGGTCCTCTCTTCTTGCCGCAGGATATCTACAACGCCATCTGCCCCAAGAACGGCAAACCGTGCACCCAGGAGTGCCATGACGTGGAAGAAGAGCAGACGTGCCAGGCGGAACAGGCAGTGTACATGACCTTGCCCGGATCCTACTGGTGCAGGGTGACCAACATTGCCGACATATTCGAAGTGATGAACAAGATGGGCGACGTGACTTACATGCTCGTCAGCGGCAACACTGCGCACGGTAAGTCTTTACGCGATAAGGCGCGTGCACGTATCAATAACATGTCTTAAACTGAGAGCAGATCATCCACTGAAGATGTCTGCAGGACTGTGGTGACGCAGATGGTAATGTTTATTCTACTCAGGTTGGGAACCTCAATGCTTTCAGTTTGGCTACTAAAATTTTTCGCCACTAGGTAAGCGCTAGTGTCGCATGTGTACCGGATTTTTTAAATGTTTTTCTACTTTAAAAAAAATACAATATTCATTAATCAAATATAAACTAACTACTTAGTTGAGTGGAATCTTTCTCTTTCATTATTCACGTAGCTTAAAATATTAATTTTAATTGACCTCTTTGGAACACTAGCGCTTACCTAGCGGCGGAAATATTCCCTTTGCCAAACTCTCCCATAAGATATCTCGTTTTGTTCATAAACTGAGTAGAATAAACCTTACCCATGTTGTACACTTTGAACATATCCTGTATGACGTCACACGCTGAGCAGTGTACATTACATGCACAACCCGCCCGCCGTAGGAATGTCCACTGGCTTTGAGGAGCGATTACGCAAAGGAGAAACTTAATCGACCATATGTCTGTGATGTATTTTACTTCTTGTATTACGTACTGCACATCCTGTAAGCAGCACCCATCTTTTTTTTAAACAACCTGGATACGTCGTGTTCGTAGGGAATAATAAATTCCATCCTTACTCTCTGATAGGAGTGGAGTGAAGAGATATGGCCGGCTCGAGAGGCGATGAGGGCGATTGAGGTCAGTATGGAGTAGCGCCAGAATGCAAGTGCATGGGAAACGGAAGATCTCCGAGAAAACCCGCCTACCATTGGTATCGTCCGGCACGATTCCCACAAGCGAAAATCCGGGAGTGGCCCCGCCGGGAATCGAATCCGGTTCGTCTTGGTGATANTGGCCCCGCCGGGAATCGAATCCGGTTTGTCTTGGTGAGACTGTCTGGTAATCAAGATCCCTGATTCCGCAACAGTAAGAATAGCATTTGCAGTGGAGTTACTCGTCTTTACGACGTGGTAATAATAATAATAATCTGCAAGTCATTTCTAGTGTGAGGCAAGATTAAAACTGATGACATTGGCTCTGTCTTCAGCCTGCCTATTTACCTTTTCGTTTTGTCTTGTCGGCTTTTGGCCAGCCTTAATTTTGAAAGAGAAAACGAGTTAAGCAGCTGTGGAAATTTGGATTAGTATAATAAGGATATGCAGGCTTAAAACGCACACACATAACTGCCCACGTAAGAACTCCTTCCAGATTAGTTCTCGGCAACCCGCAGCCAAAAGTAAATAACTGGACATTTTGAATTGAAACACTCCAGAAGCAAGTGCTGTGTTAATATTAGTCATTACGCAGTCTTACTGCTCAGCCACCGTGGTCCCTCACAGCCGATTATGAACCATGGAATTTTCATGTCGACAATGTATCAAGCAACGCTATCTTGTCGAAGTTTCTACTTTCTCTGTTCGTAGTAATATAACATTTCTCAGAGGAAGCCAAATGAGATGAACTATTTTTGCATTTATTCTACAGGGATATAACCAAACGGTTTACCTTTGTTTTTTTCTTCGGAAACAGATAGAAATGGCAAATCGATGTGTATTCTCAGTTCATAGCAGATTGAATCTTTTTGCTCGGACTGTATGTATTTCTGCTTTACAGGTGTGTACAGAAGGAAGATCGAGCCGAAGGTGTTTATCGATATAAACGGGGTGAAGGAACTGAAGACTATCAGCACTGATCCAGACCTTGTGCTGGGTGCCAATGTCTCACTCACAGACGCTATGGAGACATTCTACAACTTGGCCGGCAAGAAGACAGAGTATGCCTACACCAAAGTACTTGCTGATCACATTGACCTCATCGCCAATGTTCCAGTTAGGAACGTGAGTGCAGTCAGCAATAATCTTTTTGTTGAGAGAGACTCCTTATGCCCATTCGAATCTCTGTGATGATGACGTTTCTCTAAAGAAATCCATCCCCGAGAGCAAATATAAATTTTATTCATGCATTGAATCCTCTTATATAGTCGAGATTTCACGACACCTGCAGTGTCCGACAAATATAATTTTCTTAAGCTAATGACACCTTTGTCAGTTTTTACGACATAGCTCACAAAGATAATGAGAACTAACTTTTTTGGTATTTCTTTTATGTCAAATATTATTTATGAAATATACAACATCGCCTGCTATTTTTACAGGCAGGAACATTGGCAGGGAACTTATCTACTAAATATCAATACAATCAGTTCCCATCTGATATATTTTTAATTTTGGAAACCGTTGGAGCAAAACTCACAATCGGTAAGTTCCTTCCCATTATGTTTTATTTCTATATTTATTTTTTCTTGATATTTTTTGCAAAGTTTATCATTTCGCATCTGTAACACTTGATTCTGTTTCGTAACTTAAACTTCACATATTTGTATTAAATAAATTTCTTCGAAAATATTTTGCTATGTTGTTGTCGATAATTTATAAAACTCAGTACTTACGTGTATTTGTGAATATTAGCATTTAGTTACATTAAAAAATGCAAGTAAATATTTTGATCGCCCTGGTTGGCGAAGGGATTTCTGAAGAGTCGAACAATGAAATATTCCTTAGTGAGTGAAGAGATTTGGGCGGCTCTTCACAGCGAAGCCTTGAAACTTTTGAAGGTGAGTATGGAGCTTTACCGAAATGAAAGCGAGAAAATTCACCTACCAGCGACATTGTCCGGCATGAATGCCTGGGAATCAAACCCGGTTCACCTAGGTGGGAGACAAGTAGTCTAACCACTACACCACCGTGGCCCCTAAATACTCTAAATACTCCGTAGTAGTGATAAGAAAAATACAAGAAATATACTGTACAAAATTTATTTCAAGTGTTATTAAATGAAGACATTATTCTCTCATATAAATATAATTTAATTTTTTTGACAATTTTCATATGAAACATTTATTGTACTTTTCAGGCAATTTTGTTAGGTTGTGCGCTACTTTAAGTGAGTTCTGTATGTTGTACAGTGCAAACTGACACTTAATAGGTGCATGAACAAAGGCATCACGGCCATGGCAATATTAATTTTACATAAGGCTTAAGGATCACATTGTAAATAAAAAATTATCCTAAACAGAGTATTCGATAGTGCTCTGTAACCGCGAAGTGCTTTTAAATAGGTTTTAACCAATTAATTTGTTCACTGAAATGACGATGCGTGTTTTACTAAAATCTGGTAGGAGGTTTGGAAATCCTACCTAATCATTATATGAATATTTTTTTAGTTGACAAATCGGGGAAAAGTGAAGAAGTCACTCCGCAAGATTACCTAAAAGTGGACATGAAAGGCAAAGTCATGAAGCAGATTGCATTGCCTAAATTTGACAAATCTCACGTTGTCAAAACATATAAGGTAAGTTTGTTTCGGAAATTGAAGTATTTTGCAACCAATTGCTTGTATCATAACGCAAATGCTAAAAAATTCGGCATGTATACTTTGGTATTCTTTTATTTCTTCTACGAGCATTTTTTTATTTATAAAATTAGCTGCCAAGTACAGTGCAAGCTAAAAGTTTAAGTCTAACTTACTTAAGACCGTCTGCGTGTTGTATTGAGTAGCGGTGTTGCTGCTCATCTGAGGGATTCATATTCGATGACTGGCACTGTCTCCTTTAGATTTTGGAAATTGTAAATCTGGCTCACTCCACACCGTGAATAACTGACGAAATTTGGTAGCTCTTAACATCGAGATCTTGAGAGCCGATGAGGGCCAAGTGAGGTGAGTATGGAGCAGCGCTAGAATGAAAGGGTGTGGAAAAGGTAGATACTCGAGAAAACCCACCAACCAGCGGTATCGTCCGGCACTATTCCTTTATGCGAAAATCCGGGAACGTCCCCGCTGGAAATGGAACCCTATTCGCCTAGGTAGGAGGCAAGTAATACAATCACTACACCGTTGCGGCCCACGCCACACTTTAGAAATAAATGAAAAACGATTGCATTATCATCATGCTTCGAGAGACTTCGGTGTGTTTACAGTTTCCATCACTATGAAATGGCCATGACCTTTCCTTAAGACCACGAAGTTCAAACATCTCTTCATAATTTACGTGTTCTTCATACTTAAGACGCGTGATTTACGTGTGATCCACTCGCTTATAAACCCGTTTAACCGTCTCAATAAATACTACAATGTTTACGTTTTTCTTGTTGTCCTTCATTTTTGTGCAAATAATTCATGTGTATACTTCTCCAGGTCAGTATTCCTGTATTATAGCAATGTTATATTTTGGTGTTATAATATTGCTCATTTCACCTAATTTCCTTCACATTTATAGCGATATTACAAATGAAATAAAAGTATTAGCTAGGTTTTTTTTAATAACGTGTTTAATTTTTTTATATGTCTGTTTTCAAAAGGATGGTTGAATTTAGTCTATAATTGAAGGAATATGTAATAACAGTGGATTTCACAGAAGAAGATTGTCTTAAGGTAATCACTTTCAACATCCTCTGCAGCAGCTAAAACAACTTGAGGGGGTTAACATTTTGAAAGAGCGCACGCGTTCACTGCACTGAAAGAACTGCAAAAAAATGCACGGCCGTTTACAAACTCTGGCAAACGAAAATAAAAAAAATCCTGTAACTAGTTTTGATTTTAATACTCTTATATATACGTGTATGATCCAGGCTGTACGAATTCATCTGCTACCGTAACAGAACGATGCATTCATATGAAAATTGCGTGATTTCTTTAAATTTTGCACTGCCAGATTTGTTTTAAATAAATATTAAAATATTTTACTTGGTTTTTGTTAACTGTGTGACTGCACTGAGAAAGTTTGTAAATGAACTTGCATGCCACCCTTGTGCTAATTTCCGTAGTATTGTGGGTGAAGTTTTATAATACAGAAAGAGTAATAACTTGGGACTGGAAAATTTCGCGAATTAATTTTAGGACAAGCTGAACTTCAAGGACATATCCATTTTTGTCATGTCTGTAATTAGATCACAGTTTACTATAGACACGCCCAGGTGAACACTGAGTCAGTAACAGACCTACAAGAAAATAAGTACCCGATCCTGTGCCACCTCGTCAGATGCAAAACTGGCTACACACTCGGCAGCAGCCAATTAACAGAATGCTGAGGCTCGAAAATACATAGCACAGTGGAGTTTAGCATACAGGTCGTTTAAAATGCGTACATTTCCTGTCCCTAGTAATAACGCTTGCAAAACGGCATCAGTGTGCAAACATGTTTCCAGAGTCAATCAATTGTACAGTGAAAACAAAACATCACTATAGTCGAGCCGTCCTAAGTACGTACTTGGCTCCACCTACCCAAGTGAAAGAGAGAGACAGAACGACTTGCAAAGCACCAACTACAGGTAGCTGGCAGGCGGGCAGACGAATCTGCAGGCACTCCCTCCTACCTGCCGTACCACCGTTGTCCAATTGTTTCCATTCCCGTGGAGAAGTGGCCCGACATTGGCAGAGCTCCCAAGTTCTAAGTTACAGCTGCGCTACCATAGCACGTAAAAGAAATTACATTGAACATAAATTAATCGCCCGTTTGTTATGCGCTCACTTATAACTTTTAAATTTAAACGCTATATCACTTTTTTTTTTACAGATAATGCCCAGAGCTCAAAATGCTCACGCTTACGTGAATGCTGGATTTCATTTCAAACTGAGTGGTGATGGCAGTGGAAAAGTGGTCGAGACTCCCTCTGTTGTGCTGGGAGGAATAAACCCAAAATTCGTAAGTTTTCCTATTCAGTTTTTTAATGATACACTGTACTTGCTTGTACTTAAAGGTAATGTATTTATCTGTTTTAGTTTTATGCTTGTGTCGCAATCAAGGGAAAGTTTTTTCCATGTAATATGTTGTTGCTATTTAATTTAAGTATGTTGTCATGCCCCAGGCGACGTATCACAGTGAATTACGAGATTTTGAAACGAACTGGTTGTTCTGCAGAATGGCATGGATATCGTTTGAGTGAGGTTATAAGAGCTCAAATAAAACTGGGTGTATAATATCCTTAATTGCATTGATGGTATTCTCTCTTGATCACAAATACACAATTAGTTCATTCAGACCACACCTGAAGTAAATTTCAGCGCAATAACATCCTTTTAATTTATACTGTAATGCAAAGAAGAATTTTAGGTTACTTACTGCTACAAAAACAAGCAGTTCATAAATTTATGCCAGTATTACCAATATAAATAATATTAATAACGTAAAATGACTATCCAGTAAAGTGAATTTTTGTATCTATGATTCTAACTAGAACTTCAAAATATAACAGTCCTGTTAAATATTTTATTTTTGAAGCAGCTGTTGATGATAGGATCTAGGTCTTGCCACCAGTTTTGAATTCCAAGAAAGCAGAATTTAAAGAAACAACCCAGAGAAAACCCTTTTCTTGATCTGTAATTTAGGTATACGACTGAATAGATAAAGGAATTTCAAAATCTAATTACTTAGTGTTATCTCTATTTTGAATTGACAAGCTACAGTTTCGTTTCAAAAATAATTTAAAATCAGCTTTGTGCTGGCTTTAAGTTCAGTGGTACAGCTGTGCTTCAGTACTCATCTTCGGACTGTAAGGTCACATTATGTACTTAAATATGGGTAAATTCTCAGCGTCAGCAGCAGCGAAATTAATTATTATTAGTAAAGTTATATACACTCTGTTCATGACAAATTGAGGATTTTTTTAAAGCACTGCTTAAGATCTATTTGTATACACTTAGTGTATTATTCCGCCATATGAAAATTAAACTTGCCATGAGCCTGATCAATTTATTCATACGTCAGTCAATTTAAACTATTAGAAAAGTGAATGTTTTTCAAATTTGTTAATTCTTACACTTACNAAAACTATTAGAAAAGCAAATATTTTTCAAATTTGTTAATACTTACACTTGCACGCGTTGAAGAGACAGAAATCCATAAAATAATAATTTTGGTATTCACGGATGTTTGCCTAACACTTTTAATTCAACGTTAAGTCATGGAACTACTTTCCCTGTTTCCTTGCCAACTTTACTGGGTGCACGCCAGTCAGTGTGGCCGTTAAAATACATTCAGGTAGGCGCAGTGACATTTTTCAGATGTTGATTTCAGAAGTGCTCAATTAAACACGAAGAGCCTTTGTGTATTTGTGCCGGGTTTGGACCCGCCTACAACACCGAACATGATTCTACGTATTTTTGTAGCGCGCCGTACACAAACAAGTATATTCGAGATAGTATGTTACGGACTAACCAGTTGTACTTAAACTCAAAGCAACACGATGTTTTCCACTGGTCATTTGTTGACAACAGGCATGTCGGATCAGTTTTGTATTTTACCTTTAACCGGTTTACATACTATCCCGAGTATTCTCAATAACGTACGACGTGTTGTAAAATACCTAAAATCATGGTTGAAGCTGTACAATGTTATAAACTCCCACCAATACAGTAGCGTCTTTTTCCTGGTTAATTGGCTGTTAATAGCACACCAAAATGTTTTATTGGTTGCTGCTGGTGCCATTGGCCAATATAAATTCTTTTCATACGTTCCATTGTGTAACTTATTACAAGGAATGCACAAATACTTGTCAGACCAAAAGATTATTTTTTTGCAACACCTTGAACTGAAAACGAATGTGTAAGTTAAGGGGTTAATATTTTTACGTTTGCTGAATTGGGCTGTGCAATAACCAGAGATGTAACGTGCTTTGTTCGCCAGTTCCACGCTACCAAGACAGAGAGATTCCTGAATGGCAAGTCGTTGTACGACGAGGCTGTGATGAAAGATGCAGTCAAGACTCTGGACAGCGAGTTGGATCCAGACCATGTTCTGCCTGACGCATCACCCGAGTACAGGAGCGGCCTAGCCAAAGCTCTTCTCTACAAGGTGAATATGCCTACAAGTAGAAGCGTCTGGAAGAAGTTAACTTCTAAGTCGTATATCCACGTGAAATATTGCAATAAGTGGAGAGGTTTGAGCGGCTCCTAACATCGGGGTCTTGAGAGCCGATGAGGGTGAAGCGAGGTGAGTATGGAGCAGCGCCGGAATGCAAGAGTCGGGGGTAACGGGAGATCCCCGAGAAAATCCGCTGAACAGCGGCATTGCCCGGCACGATTCCCACTTACAAAAATCCGTGAGCGACCCCACCGGGAATCGAACCCAGTCCGCTATGGTGGGAGGCAAGTAGTCTAACCACTACAGCACTGTGGCCCCTAGGCTTCAGAAAAGTTTGAAGTGACCGTGAATGTTGACAACACCGATCATGCAGAACACTGTTCACTGGTTGCGAGAAGCACGCTAGACTAAAGTACAGCCCACACCAAAATATTACATGAATGCAACAACTCAGCTCGTAAATGAATTAGGGACCGAGTGGATCATATCCAGTTCATGAAAGTGATTGGATACGGATGGTTCTTAATTATTTCTCTCTGACCTAGNCTAAAGTACAGCGCACACCAAAATATTACATGAATGCAACAACTCAGCTCGTAAATGAATTCGGGACCGAGTGGAACATATCCAGTTCATGAAAGTGATTGGATACGGGTGGTTCTTAATTATTTCTCTCTGACCTAGGTATCAATGTGCTTTTGAGTACGAACGTTCTTAAGGTAGTCTACGAAGAAATGCTGCGTTTAAATATCCAGCCCACTTTTGCTATTTTGAGCTAATTGCTAGCTTACACAGTTTCTTACTTTCATCACTTAAGCCATATTCTTTTGATATTACGACCAACTATAAATTAAATATTCAAAATTAGGGAGACCTACAGTCTCTTATTTACAATCCAATAATTCTAATCTTTAATTAACTGGCAAATTCAGGAGCATTACTCAAGATATTTGACTCCACCAATTAGGACAAAAAACATTCAACTAGAAAATTTTCAATAGTTTTTACATAGTAGTTTACATTCGCTGTATTGAGTTATTTGATTTCGTGCTAATTTTGTGTTTAAAAAATAATTTCAGAGATGCAGCTATAGAGATTTAGTTATTTCATTAAGTATTCTTCTGTGAAGAAATAACATCTGATTTATTCACATATAATTATGTCACATTTAAGTCAAGAAATAAAATATTAAAACATCGCGTTTTTACAACTACCAAGAANTATTCACATATAATTATGTCACATTTAAGTCAAGAAATAAAATATTAAAACATCGCGTTTTTACAACTACCAAGAAAGCTACAGAAAAAATTGTAACAGCTAGTGAAATTTTCAAAATAAACCTTAAAAACGAATCTTGAGATACTAAAGTGGACAGTTTTCTGCGTCCGAAAGCCTGGTAAAGTTTAGGGGCTGCGGTGGTGTAATGATCAGACTACCCGCCTCCCACCTACGTGAACCGGGTTCGTTTCGCGGCAGAGTCACTCCCGGATTTTTGCACGTGGGAATCGTGCCGGTTGATGCCGCTTGTAGGCGGGTTCAGAGATCTCCCGTTTCCCCTCCGTTGCAATCCGGCGCTGCTCCATACTATCTCTCTTCGCCCTCATCGGCTCTCAAGACCTCGCTGTTAAGAGCCGTCAACATCTCCCCACTCTCCACTCCACTACTTCGCGTGATTATTGAAGTGTTTTAGTGACGACAAAGCGCAGTAATGTGAGTGTTGANCACTCTCCACTCCACTACTTCGCGTGATTATTGAAGTGTTTTAGTGACGACAAAGCGCAGTAATGTGAGTGTTGATGTCCGTGTTTGTTGCAGTTCTTCCTGTCGATGGTGTCGGGCAAAGTAGACAAGAAGTACGCGAGTGGCGGCAGCANGTCCGTGTTTGTTGCAGTTCTTCCTGTCGATGGTGTCGGGCAAAGTAGACAAGAAGTACGCGAGTGGCGGCAGCATCTTGGAGCGGCCTCTGTCCTCCGGCAGTCAGAAGTACCCTCACCTGTTCAGCTGCACCGGAGACCCGGTCGGCGTCTCCAAACTGGAAGCCCTCACTCAGTGTTCAGGTAAATCTCTACTCACGACCATTCGTCTCACCCGTCTGTGTTTTCGTCCGTCAGTTGAAAGCCATTCACAACAATTTATCGTNTCACGACCATTCGTCTCACCCGTCTGTGTTTTCGTCCGTCAGTTGAAAGCCATTCACAACAATTTATCGTCCGTCAATCCTTCTGTACGGCAAAATTGCAGTGTGACAACTTAACATAGCGATATTTCTTTCGTTGGAAGTATATTTTGGTTGGAAATATATTATCAAGTGAGAAACATTTTGGAGAAAATGTTTACATATTTTTACATTTTAAATTTTAAATTTACTGCTATAGATATATAAACACAGATCCACCGCATTGCATTTTATTTTAAAGTGCTTATTCCCATCTAAGGAATGTCGTCAGAAGGCGGTGGTTCATCCGTTCGTCGAAAGCCACAGTTTGGTAAATATTTTATGGATGGACGGATAGGGAAAAAAAGTTTCCCTGCGATTGGTTGAAGATCACGTGACCGGCGGACGGACGACTGACGGGTGCGACGGATGGCTGTGAGTTCAGCTTAAGTGCTCCGGCAGTTTGCAACTCTTCCAAACTCCCTTCGCGTCTCCAGAACAATTTTGCAGGACCAACAGCCAACCAGAGGTGTCCATTAATTATATCCGTCCGTCCATCAAAACCTTGGCAAGCTTCAATTTTTGACAGATGGATGGATGGAATTACAGCCTAATAAACTTTTCTGTTTTTGGTTACCCGTTCATTCCGAGTTCATTAGAAGACTCTGTAGAATGCACAGTGTTTAGTTTTGCTCGTTTTTTGTTTTCGTATGTTTGTTTGCGTAGATGGAAAATGCGATGACGTTGACGGACGGACGCGCTATTATAAATCCTGCCTTACTCGCAGTAGTTACAGAAAATGTAATTCAGTGACTTGTGGATTGAGGCCCCTACCTACCAAGCCTGCACCCACGTAGTGGTTACTTCCGACTATTCTGAAGCCGNAGTGACTTGTGGATTGAGGCCCCTACCTACCAAGCCTGCACCCACGTAGTGGTTACTTCCGACTATTCTGAAGCCGTGCTAAAGTTCTGCTTCCAGGACATTCCTCCGCCCCATGCAAAGAAAGCTTAACCGAGTCTAGAAAATTACACCAAAAGGGACAACGCACCGCCTTATATATGTCATGGGGATTCCTTGGCAGGGAGCTGCGGATTTGTGAATATTTCCTCAATTTTGGATTCCGCCATTTTATATGACGCTACGGCCACCATATTGTGTGTCATTANGGATTTGTGAATATTTCCTCAATTTTGGATTCCGCCATTTTATATGACGCTACGGCCACCATATTGTGTGTCATTATCCTTTGCCGACCATCTTGTTTCTGCCTGCCATCTTGTTTCCCAATTTCTCACCTTCGTTCGAAGCTCTGATAACGTTCTACTTTTGTGCTATTCCACCGCCTTATGCAGACAACGCTTAACTAAGTCTACAAAATTACTCCATAGAGACAACGCACTGCATTAATGCGCACTCAGTTTCATAATATTTTGTATTAGAACTCTTTCTTACAAGTTATTGCCAACCTACCTGTATTCGCTCTGTTTTAATTCACGTAATATTCATAAAATATAATTTATGGATCAAATATAAGTAAAAGATCAGTTTATCCAAAAATACGCTACTTTTATTTCAACAGAAATATAAAACGCTTGTGATACATGGCGTATTTGGGAAACAGACAAACATGTCATACATGAGGTGATTATTCAACGGTTTGATTCAAGAAGTGTGAAGATACTGCGAATAGATNAACAGACAAACATGTCATACATGAGGTGATTATTCAACGGTTTGATTCAAGAAGTGTGAAGATACTGCGAATAGATTATTGCGAATAGACTATATTTGATTTATGTTCGTCCAGCAAAATGCATCATCGTAACTTCCATCAAATACTAACTTAAANTGCGAATAGACTATATTTGATTTATGTTCGTCCAGCAAAATGCATCATCGTAACTTCCATCAAATACTAACTTAAATGTAATAAACATACAGTAACTCATTTGGTTTCTGTCTGAGATAAGGTCGACATGGCTGGTTTGAGAGTCCTTTTCCAAGCCGCTCTAAAAGTCAAAACGTATATCATCCAACTAAGTAAGATAATAAAAGATAATTTACAATATAACGACGCACGTAAAACAGTAATGAAAAACTTCTGATCATTCCTGAAATCCATTATTATTTCGATAATACTATCGGGCACTACGCACAAGAATCACCACTCTTCGCTACGGTGGATACCTTCAGGCGAGGTTAGACTGGAGATAAGAGAACCGGCTGTCCTAACCCAAAAGTATGAGAGAAAATGTTGGATAAAATGTGGAATGAAGACGAAGAAGGAAACAGGAGTATCCAGAGAAAACCTACAACACGTTCTCTACCGTCAAGTTACCTAAACGAGAATCCCTTGTTCCGCGATTGAACCACAAATCTCAACTGCTAGCAGGTAACCTGAAGACTTTGTGTAATTTACACTTGTTGGTTTGAGAGGCCAGGGTATCGTCCCCAGCACCTCGTGTGCGCAAGTGCCAACACCCCGACCGTCCCGAGCTCAACAACCACCAACAACTCAGCAGTTGGTTACTATGAAGAAAACATTGATTCCAATTATTTCTCTTAAACAGCTCAAACTCATCATCAATCCAAAACCAGAATAAGTTAAATGCTTAGGGGAAATCTGGGATACTTTTCCACAGGAATCCTTTCACACACCCAGTGAAACAAGAGAAGTTTTTTATTTTAATTTCATATAGTACGAAATTTCAGAGATATAACTTTCAAATATGTTACATGTACCATTNGAGAAGTTTTTTATTTTAATTTCATATAGTACGAAATTTCAGAGATATAACTTTCAAATATGTTACATGTACCATTTAATTTCTAAACCTCGTTTTTTTTATTAATACAATTGGGACTAAAATTATACTAAAATAGCGGTATAAATAGTTACTTGAAAATTGTGCCCCAACGTGATATAAAGTTTCTCACACAAGCATAAACAAACCTTATGGCGATTACATAATATACAAAACCACATGGCTTCCCCAAAGTATCTATTATGACATATTAAAGACTTATAGACTGTTGTAATAATTATATGTTACGTTATAATTTTCATAGTTATATTTTTAAGATGGCAACACTGTAAACAAATGATTAGCTACCAATCTACCGTTGGAGTGTCATGGCGCTATGTGCTTTGTTGAAATATATTGTTCTTTCTTAAAACTAATAAATAGTTTATTCAAGTGATCAAAAATATTTCTTTATAAAACCTACAGGTTATGGGCCCAGACACCTAATCTTGTATGGTTGAAGTAAAATAGTGCACGTAAATACTGCAACAACAGTTGTTTAATATCGTCGACGTAAGAAGTGTCGTTTTGAGGTTAGCACGACCAAGCGGCAGCGTGGCGAGAAGGAAAACTTGTTCAGAACGGACAAGGAAGGAAAGTTTTTTTGCAGGAAGGAAGGAAGAGCAAGATGGATGGCATGGCACATCAAAGTACAGTTATTAAACTGGAAGGCGCCAAGAACTCGAACATCTGGAAATTCCAAACGTCAGTTTTACTGCGAGGTCAAGGTTTATATGATGTGGTCGAAGGTCGCACCTTGAAGCCAGAGGTTGTTACGGAGAGACCAGCCTGGGAAAGTATGGATGCGAAGGCTCAAACCTTACTGGTCACGAGAATGTCAGAAGACGTGATGCTGCATATTATCACATGCACTACTGCTGCGGAGATGTGGCGAAAATTACTAAGTGTATATGAACAGAGAAGTGAAACAAATATTCACATAATACAACAGCGATTCTTTCAATATAAGTATGAAGAAGGTACAGAAATGTCTGTTTTCCTGTCGAAAATTCAAGAAATGCAGAATCAGTTAAAACAGATGGGTGAAGAAATCTCGGATAAATTGGTCATAACAAAAGTGTTAATGTCACTGCCCGACGGCTATAAACATTTTGTATCAGCTTGGGAGTCGGCACCGGATGATAAACAAACTTATGAAAACCTGGTAGCTAGATTATTAGTCGAGGAAGAAAGATTACATGAGAAAGGAGGAGCAGCGCCGTCTTCAGCTTTCGTCACTAAAAAAAGGGACAAGAGAAATATTAAATGTTTCAAGTGCAATAAGTTTGGACATTATGCAAATGAATGCAGAAGTAATAATAATTCAATGGAAAATCGAGACAGTCGTAATAACCGGTCAGACAATAAATGTTTTTATTGTAATAAATCCGGCCATAACAAGAATCAGTGCCGCTTCAAGAAAAACAAGGATAGTAACGCGTTTGTGGTGTCAAACTCCTTCGAAAAACAATATCAAGAAACAGAGTGGTTAATTGATTCCGGCGCAAGTGAACATATGTGTTGCAAACGTGAGTTGTTTACCTCATTCACGAGTTTATCAAATAAATTCGTAATCTTGGGTGACGGAACGCAAATTAGTGCACAGGGGCGCGGACAGATGGCGGTACAAGTCTCAAATGGCAAAGAATGGATTGACACAACCATAGACAACGTGTTGTACGTGCCTGATTTAAAAACAAATTTATTCTCTGTGCAATGCGTCACTGCAAGAGGTTATGTCATGATGACAGATGAAAACTTATGCAAATTTTACAAGAAAAATAAGTTGTTGGCAATTGCGGAACGAGCTGGAAATATTTATTACCTGGACTTTCGCTATAAATACGGGGTAGCAGGTACTGCACAAGTCAAGTCGGACATAAATGTGTGGCATGAAAAACTTGTTCATCGAAACATGATGTACGTGAAAAATGTTCTGAAAAACAATAATGTTACCGATTTGCTATCGACACAACCTTTTACGCTTTCAACAAATCTTCGGAAAATTCATCGTTTACCTTTTTCCAACAGTGAAAGTAAAACAACGAGGACGTGTGAGTTAATTCATGCCGATACCTGTGGCCCCATGAATCTGCTAGAACCATGCTATGCGCTAAAAATCTGCCTAAGTCATTGTGGGCGGAAGCAATTAACACGGCAGCGNATCTGCTAGAACCATGCTATGCGCTAAAAATCTGCCTAAGTCATTGTGGGCGGAAGCAATTAACACGGCAGCGTACGTGTTAAATAGAACTGGGAAGAGCACTGAAGTTGATAAAACTCCATACGAACTGTGGACAAAGAAAACTTTTGATATTCAAACATTAAAAATATTCGGTTCACCTGTGGTTGTCCATGTCCCTCAAGAAAAAAGGAAAAAGTGGGACTCTAAAGGAGAAAAAGGAATAGTAGTTGGTTACGGAGAAGACGTAAAAGGATACAGAATATTTTTCCCACACAGGAACACTGTAGAAGTAAAACGGTACATTGTGTGTATAGAGCAAGAAAAGACACAAGAAAAACAGCAGTTGGTAACGTGTGAAGTGGAAAATTTGATGTCNACATTGTGTGTATAGAGCAAGAAAAGACACAAGAAAAACAGCAGTTGGTAACGTGTGAAGTGGAAAATTTGATGTCAGAAGAAACCATATGCGTACCAGATACAAATGGGAGGGATGTTGATGAATAACTGAGCTGTGAACAAGAACGGAGACCGTCAGAAAGTAAAGTCGAGACCGAAGGTAGTGATTATGAACCATGTTACAGTGATAAAGAAACAGAAACTGAAGTCACCATCTCCTCAGAAGCTGACGATGCACTACAAAGTTCACCAGATACTCACCAGGATCAGCGGAGAAGCAATCGAGCGAGAAACAAAACGTCGTTCTACAAGTGTAACAATATTTATTCAATGGATGAGGAGCCAAAAACGTACGAAGAGGCAATGAGAAGAGAAGATGCAAGTAAGTGGAAAGAAGCTATAAGTAGGGAATTACAGACTCTAAATGAAAACAATACATGGGAGGTGTGCGATACTTCTGTAAATGAAAAGACTGTAAGCAGTAAGTGGGTTTTTAAGATAAAGAAAACTGGTAATGATATACAGTATAAAGCTAGGTTGGTAGCTAGGGGTTTTGAACAAAATGATGACTTGAGTTTAAATGAGATTTATGCACCTGTGGCTAAATTGTCAACTTTCAGATTATTCACAGCCCTAGCAACCGAGCGTAACTTACCTATTTACCAAATGGATGTAACTGGGGCGGTTTTTTTACGAAGAAATTGATGAATAAATTTTTATTCATTTACCAGATGGTGCATATTTTGATGATAAAAATATTGTCAAGTTAAACAAATCTTTGTATGGTCTAAAAAAATCACCCAAATATTGGAATGAAAAATTCAACTCAGTTTTAACTAGAGGAGGCTTTGTGAGGTCACAGTGTGACTCATGTCTTTATTCAAAGTGCAATGATAAAGATCAAATGTATATTCTAATATACGTTGACGATTTGTTAATTTTTGGCACAAATGAGAACCAAATTTCTGATGTCAAACTAATGTTACAGAAAGAATTTAAAATGAAAGATTTGGGTTTAGTATCTGATTTTCTTGGAATAAATGTCAAACAAAACTTAAAGTGGTGTAACCAAATTAAGTCAGAAAAGCTATTTAAAAAATGTACTGAGGAAATTCAAAATGGAAAACTGTAAGCCAATGTCAACCCCCATGGACCAAAATTTTAATGCTAAAATGTTTGAAAATAAGGAGCGCCAAACAGATCAAAATATTTAAAATGATTTTAGGATAAAAATTGTTGACCCGACTACAATTTTTTGTGACAACCANGCCAAACAGATCAAAATATTTAAAATGATTTTAGGATAAAAATTGTTGACCCGACTACAATTTTTTGTGACAACCATTCCGCAATATCGGTTGCAAATACAAGTAGTGTCAAGCTGTTAAAACATATCGATATTAGATTTCACTATATTAAAGAATTAATAATAAAAGGTAGAGTGTCTCTGAAATATGTAAAAACTGAAGAACAGTTAGCTGATATGTTTACAAAAGCCCTAAACAAAGAGTTAATTTTTAAATTCACTAATCAGTGTGGAGTAACCATGTAAATTTATTTCTGTAAAATTTAGGTAAATATTGCATTGAGGGTGGGTGATGTAATATAATATGCAATGCAATATTAAAAGTTTGTTATATTTTTAAGATGGCAACACTGTAAACAAATGATTGGCTACCGAGCTACCGTTGGAGTGTCATGGCGCTATGTGCCTTGTTGAAATTATATTGTTCTTTCTTAAAACTAATAAATAGTTTATTCAAGTGATCCGGAGTATTTCTTTATAAAACCTACATAGACTTTACAAGAAAATGCAATAAAACAGGCAATCGTGCATATACAATTTTTAATAATTAAACGCTAACATAAATTATGGAGGGCAAAATGCCCATATTAGCATTGACCAGAAGAACCCCTTAATACTTATCTTAAATGCATGATGACGCAGACGGGAGCCGAATACCCTGAAACGGCCCCATCCTGGCCATTTTGTACATTAGAAGTTCACACCCCCTCTTTACCGGGGAAGAAATATTGCAACATTGTTATTCTCATAATCAGATGGCTTATGGGATCATAGCCAATCTAAACCCTTCATATAAATTGACGCATGCGCAGGAACAAAAAACAGTTTTTTGTTTGTTTCTTGTCTTCGTGTACGTCTTGCAACACCGCCGACGCTTGGGGAAGGAGACGAATCAAGGTGCGGCGACGTCATGAATCACGTGATCACACTGCAGGCAGCGCTCCGGCAGTGTCAATATTGACGTGCACGAAGACGGTTGGCTGCCGGGCTGCGGTCCCTGCTGGCCCATTTGTCGGTGTTGGTGGTCGGTTTTTCGGCAAGGGTGNAAGACGGTTGGCTGCCGGGCTGCGGTCCCTGCTGGCCCATTTGTCGGTGTTGGTGGTCGGTTTTTCGGCAAGGGTGGCGAGGTCACAAGCCAGCAGACGAAACTTCCAACTTCAATTTAAGGCAAAGGAACACCATAATGTCCCATTTTCAAGCTGCACGTAATTATTTACACCAGGTTGCGGAAATTGTTCGGTCGTAGCTCGTGAGGTGTTTAAGGGAGACGCCCAGGCGTCTCAGGTTTAGTATAACTGTGGTTTATCGACGTACCTGCTTCATGCCGGTTGACTAACACCAGAAGGCAGGGTGGAAGATGTTANTAGTATAACTGTGGTTTATCGACGTACCTGCTTCATGCCGGTTGACTAACACCAGAAGGCAGGGTGGAAGATGTTACTTACAAACCAGCGGGAACCTGAAAATATTCATACATCCATACCTTACCTAGTACTTAAACACCTAAATCCCAATGCACAGGAAGTTGGTTCTACAACCTAATTCGTTCAGGATGCTGGCTGTCCAGCAAATAATAATAATTATACCTCATGACACCCCATTTTTAAACATGTTTTTTGTCACATGGAAAAATTATAAAAACTTTTCTTCTGTTCATGTTAATTGTTCTTTACTAGTCCATGTACAATGAAATGAATTAATTTTTTTTTAATCAACATATATATGTTTGTTTTGTAGTTTTTTGTTTTGTACAATGTTAAATTTCCTGACAGGAACTTTGACTGACACATATCTACAGTAATGTTGTTACCGCATTACGTCACTCGGTTCTACATCACAATATTATTTAGTAGCGAAATGCTTGATTTGGTTGTTACTGAAGCTTTTTCTAAACTTTTATTAAAATACCACAGGGATTTTCTTAATATTTAGAAGATTTCGTTTCTAACAGTTTAACAGCAGTAGTTTATCTACGCAAGGAACCTTAAGTCAGTAGGTTCATACCAATTTTAATTCTTACGTGTGCCAGAAGAAAAATTAAAAATCACTTTAGAGAACGTTATACTAACAGTCAGTCAACGTTGGCTACTGATATTATTGCTGAATAACTGATGTTATTAGTGTATGCACGCCAACTTTAATGTCGCATTTCAACTTAAATCCTAGAGTGTATTGTAGGAAAGTAGGAACTGAAGTGTGAATGAAGGATATTGTAACTAATAACTGATGTTTTGTTCCTGCAGGAGAACGCTTCATGCACCTGCTGAACGGAGGACACGGACCCCTTGACAAACGAGCGTTCGTCTTGACTCGTGTGGCTCAG
Organism: Clitarchus hookeri; assembly: GCA_002778355.1. Classification (NCBI taxonomy): domain Eukaryota; kingdom Metazoa; phylum Arthropoda; class Insecta; order Phasmatodea; family Phasmatidae; genus Clitarchus; species Clitarchus hookeri. The sequence goes on from NQII01006088.1 coordinate 113,813, forward strand.
GCAACTCTGTCCAACATAGACCCCTCTGAGGCACTGGTAAGTAGCTGGTACTGTTCATATCTCACAATTGCCCATAAAACATGCAGTGATGGTTACACTCCGTGCCTCGGCATCCTTATATATACTTCCGCTCGTGGGTCATACGACCAGCGTCTTGCTCTAGACACCACAGTTGCAACACTATCAAATCCAACAGTCATAGAAATTGTGCTGTTGTTACATCAGTTGGACAGAGATTTGTTAGTACGAGACAGAATACGTGATAAAATCGCCAGTCACGCACCGTACATATTCATCGTTGTGACTACATATAGCAGAGATTTTTGTACTGATGGCATTGCGTGTGTATACTATTGACAGGCAGTACTTTACAAGACCATTCCATTAACGGGCCGGTGTTAACGTATCAGTTTGTACCTCACAAGAGTTGCTCGAAGTGATGGCCACCAACCTCAACACAAGCATGACAACGGCGTACGAGATATCCCGTGTGGGTTGAGTCTGCCGTTGATACACGAGCGGACTGTAGCAATGCAGGGACGACAGTGCCGCCACCTTGCGGACGATAGATGAAACACACACACGTCATGGGTCGCCCACATGTTGACGCCCATATCATCAGTAGCTGGCCTTGCGGACCACACGTCCTCAATCTCCAAACGTTTCGTNTCAGTAGCTGGCCTTGCGGACCACACGTCCTCAATCTCCAAACGTTTCGTGGTGCGGCCGCTATTACCAGTTTCATTTTTGCACGCTTTTACTGAAACATCCTATAGTTTACCATTGTCTTTTCAGCGGTATGAAAGTAAAGNCCAGTTTCATTTTTGCACGCTTTTACTGAAACATCCTATAGTTTACCATTGTCTTTTCAGCGGTATGAAAGTAAAGAGACAAAACACACCCATTCATAGACTTAAAATTATTCTTATTAACATTTGCGTATCTGGAATACTTTTTAACTGGCTATGAATCGAACCCAGAACTTTTTTACATCCAGTCAGGCCTCCTAACTTCCTTTTTATCATCGCGAATAGGTCCTACTTTTAATACTTATTTTAATTAATTTTATTAATGATTCATTATAGACTGTTCCTTGAATTAAAACAGAACTTAAAAAATCAGATTTTAAACGTAATAATAAACGGTCTAAAAGAGACTGTCTGTGCAGTACACGACCGTACGTTGTATGATACTCGAGTAAAATTACGTAAAATATGCAATAAAATTTTTTTAAAAATTAAAGATTTGAAGCTAGTCCTGGCATACGGCGTTGACTGAGCTGCGATTTTAGATGCTATTAAGAATCTGGACATATCACTACACTACGTAACAAACACACTGCACTGGGTGGTCTGGTTCTTAAAAATATGCGAAGAACTGTGTACATAAATGTGTTCTATGACATCGAAAATGTGATCACAAAGAATACCAATAGTAGTAATGTGCACTAATGCATTCAGAATTGGTGGCATCCATGTAGGCTTGCACTGNGATCACAAAGAATACCAATAGTAGTAATGTGCACTAATGCATTCAGAATTGGTGGCATCCATGTAGGCTTGCACTGTGCGGCTGAGTCGAGCCGGTGCACCATCTTGCATGTATCATGTTGCTCTCCTGTGATGTAACTGAATGACCTCGACTATAAAGTGGGCATCTCATTTTTTCAGGCAAGTGTAAATATTTTGTACCAATTCTATACCAAAGGTCTGCTAACCCACCACCCACATTTCTGACCTCGAGTGTATAGCGAGATTGATTCCATAGCTGCATTTGAGGGGTCTCCTTTGCCAACTCGTAGGCCTTGTGTGAATTTATCATGACATGCTTAATGAGGTTGCCTTATCCATCCAGAGCACAAGATCTAAGGACATGTTACTAGGGTCAGATTTCTAGCCCAGTCAAGGGCATGAAGACATTTGTTCCGGATATTGAATGCGTTTGGATTTAGGAATATTATCTTTAAGGTTCGTGCTTAAATTGCACGGTGTGAACCATGTGATTATTGTAAGCATCAGTTCGTTGCTACCATAGCGATCCTCAGTATGTTGCAATAGAACTCGTTCTCCATATTAACAGTCTTGGCACTCCGAGGTCTTCCATTTCATGTGCTACACTGGTGAAAACATTCAATCTTCATTAATGTGTTGCACAGCCATGAGCGCATTGAGATTTATATTAATTTGGATGTCGTAGATTCCTAAACATTTCTGTGGGCTTACATCACACGGCTGCTCGAGTGCATCTGGCATGGCGGTAAATTAAGATTATGGCCATCTTTGACGCCGCTGAATATCCAACATTTCTGCTGGTACATTCGCACTATCACTTGAGCTACGACNGATTATGGCCATCTTTGACGCCGCTGAATATCCAACATTTCTGCAGGTACATTCGCACTATCACTTGAGCTACGACTCATCCACAACTTACTCATGTGCAAATGCAACCACGCTGGCTGGCCTGCCATCGTGGTATGTTTCATCGTCGTCTGTAATCCAATACTGAACTACAGGATGAACCATAAGCCGCTTTGTGTAATAGATAGTCATTCGCTTTATTTCATAGCATATGTTGACGTTTTGTGTCNTTTGTGTAATAGATTGTCATTCGCTTTATTTCATAGCATATGTTGACGTTTTGTGTCCAGAATATCGTAATAGAACAGAATACGACGCTACGTTTGACGAACCATTTTGCGGAGACAGTTTTCTACTTGTGTCACCTCAGCCTACAGTTCAGANGAATACGACGCTACGTTTGACGAACCATTTTGCGGAGACAGTTTTCTACTTGTGTCACCTCAGCCTACAGTTCAGACATCGTTAGGTAGCGACGTTGACTGACTGTATCCTTAAAGATGATTGATCCCTGGCATAATGGATTTATGTTTTTTTCTCCGAATTCTGGAAATAGAGAATTTGTGTTGCATTTGGTGAGCCGACAGGGCATAGGATAAAGCTTGGCACATTTCCTGATACCTTTATGACATGGCTTCTCTTCCTGGTATTACTTAGAGTGGAAGAAAAGGGGGTAATCTTTATCCCCCCGGGGGGGGATGGGGTGGAAGACAAGCTATCGGAGAACTGGCAGTTTCGGAGAAGTGGAGTGTTTGGAATCAGAGAAATATACAATCGGAGAAGTGATGGTCCCCATTTGGAAAAATGTGCCCTGTCGTGCCAAAAATATTGGTTCACCCTCCGTATTTGGAAGGCATAACGAGAAAACTGCTAAATACAAGATGGCAAAGATCAATCCCCTTTAATTGAACCCAACGATGTGCTATCTGAAGTCAAGGAATTTGGGATCCCTTCTTGGCCCGGCCAGAGAAGCCCATGCTGTTTCCAATCCAGAAAACTCTTTGCGGAGTTCCATTAAGGATAAAGTCTGCCAACGGCGCTACTGAATGACGGCTGAGCTGCGGGCTGCTGAGACACAAGCATTAGGAGGTATCACATAATACTGACTCCGCAAAAAGGCCTCGCCAAATATGGCGATGTATACACTTAGATTGAAATAACGATGATGGTCCTATGGGCATTCTGAACAGTATGTGGATATAAAATATACGGCATCGATCTAACGAAATAAAGTTGGCGTGAGGCGCCTTATGGCCCGCTCTGTACATCCACCGCAAGCAATGGCCCATATTCAAGAAACCATAACCAAAAAAAATTTAAATAATTTTTTTGCCATTCTTTTATGTTACATTTGTGTATGAGCAGTGTCCAATACCTTCGNACCAAAAAAAATTTAAATAATTTTTTTGCCATTCTTTTATGTTACATTTGTGTATGAGCAGTGTCCAATACCTTCGGAAGTTCGTGATTTGGCTTACGAAGTCTTGCAATTTATGCAGACTCTGTCATTCATAAGTGTGGTCAGAANCCTTCGGAAGTTCGTGATTTGGCTTACGAAGTCTTGCAATTTATGCAGACTCTGTCATTCATAAGTGTGGTCAGAAACTGCATGTTGAACTACTTAATTTTTTTTTATTGAACATTTTATGTAAACTGTGTGTTCTTCTGAAGTGAAAATTCTTTACGCGCACATTATTTCTTCTCGAACATTTCAATAACATTTAGGTAGTTATTTTACAATATACGCTATTGTTTGTGAAAATTGCAACACCCAGAAAAAATGGCACGGATTGATCCAAACTCGGAGGATGTGTAGAACAGTGTACCAGCAATACGACTAAAGTTAACATCTCTGATGGCGTACACGTAGGCCAAACAGCGCCGTATCTTGTGTAACAGGAAAGGTCAGTGTTACGCCAAGGTCAGTCAGTGAAGAGCCATCCAACGAAGTGGAAGCAAGTGCCAGTATGCCGCGTTGATGTTGAAGGGCGTTATATCAGTATGTGAGTGAGTTCAAACAGGGCAACATNAAGCAAGTGCCAGTATGCCGCGTTGATGTTGAAGGGCGTTATATCAGTATGTGAGTGAGTTCAAACAGGGCAACATGATCGGTCTCCGGGAAACAGGTATGTCATACCGTGACATTTCGGCTCGTACAAGGCGTGCGGCTACGACAGTGATGCGTGTGTGGAACCAGTGAATAGAAGAATGTCGTACGCAGCGTACGTGGTCGTACTGGACCACGCAATGTGATCATCAGCACGGGATGACAGCTATCTTGTCCGCATGGCCGTAACATACCGTACAGCCTCGTCCACAGTGTTGGCTCGACACTGGAGCACCACAACGGGTGTGGACCTGTCTGCGTCGATGGTTCGACGCCGTCTGCTGCGGGCTGGATTGGTGGCCCGCATTCCATTGCGTCGGCTTCCATTGTCCAGAAACCACAAACGCCTCAGACTGCAATGNCGCATTCCATTGCGTCGGCTTCCATTGTCCAGAAACCACAAACGCCTCAGACTGCAATGGACAAATGAACGCAGTTGCTGGTGTGCTGAGTGGCAAAATGTAGTGTTTTCGGATGAGTCCCGCTTCAACCCGTTCTACAGTGATGGCCGCATACGTGTTAGACGCTACCATGGTGACTACAATGTGGCAGCCTGCATTTTGGAGTGGCATAGCGGACAAACGCCAAGTGTGATGGTTTGAGGTGCTATTGGATACAACATGCGATCTCGAATCCTGCGTATTGAGGGCAATCTGAACAGAAACCACTACGTCAGGGAGGTTATATAGGCCGATGTACTGCCCCTCCTTCAGGAAATTCCACATGCCACATTTCAAGAGAACAATTCCCGGCCACATATAGCTTTCTTCAATGAACTATGGGTACCACTGCTTCTCTGGCCTGCACGTTCGCCTGACATGTTTCCCATTGAACATGTCTGGAATATGGTTGGTATGCGACTTAATCGTCACTGTCCTCCAGCAACCAATCTTGATACTCTGTGGACTCGCATACAAACCGCGTGGAGGGATATTCCCCAGAAACATATCCAGGTCCTCTTTGATATCATGCCAGGACGTTTATGGGCTCTGATTGCAGCACGTGGGGACTTCACACCATACTGAATTCTCAAGGACAGGGATCAATTAGGGTTTTGTAATCCTAATCAATTGTGTGTTGTCATGTACCTAATCTGTGGTATAAAGTTCATTTAAATAACATGTATCCTTCTTGGTGTTGCATTTTTCACAAACGTTAGTGTATATACCGTAGTTATTGATGAAATGTGTTGCTTTATTTAATTTTTCTTTTGTTGCAGAAAATGCCAGGCGTCGTAAGGTGTTTNAGGGTTTTGTAATCCTAATCAATTGTGTGTTGTCATGTACCTAACCTGTGGTATAAAGTTCATTTAAATCACATGCATCCTTCTTGGTGTTGCATTTTTCACAAACGTTAGTGTATATACTGTAGTTATTGATGAAATGTGTTGCTTTATTTAATTTTTCTTTTGTTGCAGAAAATTCCAGGCGTCGTAAGGTGTTTCACAGCCCAAGACATTCCAGGAAAAAATAATTTTACACCTTACATATTTGTCTTCTTCGAAGATGAACCGGTAATTTCGTCTAAACCATATATATATACTTTCTTGGATTCTGAATTCGAAAAACTTGTAAATTAAACATCTCTGTTTATTGCAAATAAGCACAACATTTACATTTTGTTGGAACATTCAGTTTAATTGTAATCTCGTTAAACCCTCTATACGGGTAATTTTCGTTGTTACCGTGCTTCGTTCTGAAGGCATCGAAAACATTAATGTGGCCTGCTACAAAGTGCTTGGCTTAAATAAATTTAACTTGTAAATCTAAATATACACTTTTTTCTTCGCGAAAATAAAAATTTTCCTCCTTTAAATAAACAAAAATAAGCATGCCTGCTTTACATAATTTTAGCCAACATCCTGTTGTTCTCATGAAAAAGTTGTATTTTTTTTAATTTTAGATTTCGAGTGGCGGTTTAAGAGTTTCTTTACCTCAAATCGAGATAACACTTTTTCAGACTCGCATGGTAACGCCACTGTTAGTTTCGTACGGGAACTATATGGCAATTATAGCACAGCTTTTAAGTGTGGAGGGGTCGCGGTGGCTGAGCGGTTAGACTGCTCGCCTCCCACCAAGGCGAACCGGGTTCAATCCCCGACCGGGTCACTCCCGGATTTTCGCAAGTGGGAATCGTGTCTGACGATGCCGCATATCGGTGGGTTTTCTCGGGGATCTCCCGCTTCCCTCTCCCTTGCATTCCGACGCTGCTTCATTCTTATCTCATCTTACCATCGTCGGATTTCAAGACCACGTTGTTAAGAGCCGCCCACATCTCTCAACTCACCTTTATGGGTGGACCCGAGTTGTGTCTGACGACGTCACAGAGTAGATAAGTAAACAGAGAGGAAAGACGTGCCGTGCCGGTTCATTTTATGCGGGAGAACTCATTCTTTGATTGGCAGCGCGGGGCTCTGGGAACAGTCCTTGAGTCTGATTGGCTGCTGCGTACTGCTAACGTTTCTCTATTGGCTGGCCTGCCGGCTGGTGAGTAATTTGACAGGTGCTGATTGGCGAACAGGGTTGGTTCCTACATGCTGCTGGCGTGTGCGGCTAGAGTTCGCGGAATAAGCGGCTGTTTTGCCTCTGCATTTTTAGGTACTCTGGCCGTGTCTCAATTTATCCCGTTCAGTCCCTAATTAATTTACGAACTCAAGTGTTGCAATCGTTAGGTTTTTTGATGGGTACTGTACTAGTGTCAGCCGTGCTTCTTGCAGCCAGTGAATAGCGTACTGCGCGTTCGTTGGTTTCAGCATTAATCATTCATGAATGAGAGGCGCAGAAACTTCAACCCGTTACGTCACTCGAAAGGAAGAGGCTCAAAACACTGTGCACTGATTCCTCATTATGGACAGTGCCAACCAAAAATATACTTCATATGCAACATGTCCTCGATCCTGGACACAGGGACTGAACGAGCTAAAAAATACTCTTTCGAGTGCACTCTCCCGCGCAACCTGGCGAGAGCACTGCTTCGCGCTCTCGCACGCTCTCGCTATGTGAAATTGAGACAACCACTCTCTCGTTTCTCTCCGACGCCATGCAGACAGCAGATGCCAAAAGGCGGGAAACCATGTTACGCTATAATCGCGGTCATAGCTTTTGTTAATAATTTATGCATGTTCAAAATAATTCACAAATTATTATAGCACAACCAGAATAATTATTAGAGCATAAAACAGTATTATTTTTGTTTTATATATTATTGTCATGTTGCAGAAAATGACAAAAAAATACCCTCTTGTATGGATGGTTCTGTGAAAGATTTGGCTGACTGCTGGCCGTTTTCATGGACGTTTTCGTTATTGGTCGTGTGCAATGTTCGATGTAAGGTTTCCGACAAGGTTGAAATTTCAGCCAATCGGGTGGTAGAGTCATTTTGTTTATTTTATTTTTAGGAAGATCGTAAAACTATTAAACCCGAATAAATAGTAAATAAAAAACCACGAAAATTTCTACTGATTCTATTGTGTGAAAATTAAGTTAAACATTCGTGTTTATTTAATATAAAAGAAGTGGAAGTCGTGAGTGAAGACTGTTCCTGAACCACAGCTGCAGAAGTAAACTCATAAAAAATGCACTCGTCTTTACTTGCGCTGCAGCAAGTATCGTTGTATAGGTTATTCCAAAGAAACCTCAATGACTGCTTGCACGCTGGCTCAGGCAGCAGGTCTCGTTGAAGCTTCTGCCTGAGCCTGTACGAAAAATTGTTTCGTGGCATGCGGTCTTAAATGAAACACGGCCTCTGTGACGTCGTCCTGTGCAGGTGTTCTGCAGCGGCAAGATCATCCACGCGGGACAGGTGGCAGCCATGGTGNTACATTTTGTTGGAACATTCAGTTTAATTGTAATCTCGTTAAACCCTCTATACGGGTAATTTTCGTTGTTACCGTACTTCGTTCTGAAGGCATCGAAAACATTAATGCGGCCTGCTACAAAGTGCTTGGCTTAAATAAATTTAAATTGTAAATCTAAATATACACTTTTTCTTTGCGAAAATAAAAATTTTCCTCCTTTAAATAAACAAAAATANTAAATTTAACTTGTAAATCTAAATATACACTTTTTTCTTCGCGAAAATAAAAATTTTCCTCCTTTAAATAAACAAAAATAAGCATGCCTGCTTTACATAATTTTAGCCAACATCCTGTTGTTCTCATGAAAAAGTTGTATTTTTTTAAATTTTAGATTTCGAGTGGCGGTTTAAGAGTTTCTTTACCTCAAATCGAGATAACACTTTTTCAGACTCGCATGGTAACGCCACTGTTAGTTTCGTACGGGAACTCTATGGCAATTATAGCACAGCTTTTAAGTGTGGAGGGGTCGCGGTGGCTGAGCGGTTAGACTGCTCGCCTCCCACCAAGGCGAACCGGGTTCAATCCCCGGCCGGGTCACTCCCGGATTTTCGCAAGTGGGAATCGTGTCTGACGATGCCGCATATCGGTGGGTTTTCTCGGGGATCTCCCGCTTCCCTCTCCCTTGCATTCCGACGCTGCTTCATTCTTATCTCATCTTACCATCGTCGGATTTCAAGACCACGTTGTTAAGAGCCGCCCACATCTCTCAACTCACCTTCATGGGTGGACCCGAGTTGTGACGGACGACGTCACAGAGTAGATAAGTAAACAGAGAGGAAAGACGTGCCGTGCCGGTTCATTTTATGCGGGAGAACTCATTCTTTGATTGGCAGCGCGGGGCTCTGGGAACAGTCCTTGAGTCTGATTGGCTGCTGCGTACTGCTAACGTTTCTCTATTGGCTGGCCTGCCGGCTGGTGAGTAATTTGACAGGTGCTGATTGGCGAACAGGGTTGGTTCCTACATGCTGCTGGCGTGTGCGGCTAGAGTTCGCGGAATAAGCGGCTGTTTCGCCTCTGCATTTTTAGGTACTCTAGCCGTGTCTCAATTTATCCCGTTCAGTCCCTAATTAATTTACGAACTCAAGTGTTGCAATCGTTAGGTTTTTTGATGGGCACTGTACTAGTGTCGACCGTGCTTCTTGCAGCCAGTGAATAGCGTACTGCGCGTTCGTTGGTTTCAGCATTAACCATTCACGAATGAGAGGCGCAAAAACTTCAACCCGTCACGTCACTCGAAAGGAAGAGGCTCAAAACACTGTGCACTGATTCCTCATTATGGACAGTGCCAACCATAAATATACTTCATATGCAACATGTCCTCGATCCTGGACACAGGGACTGAACGAGCTAAAAAATACTCTTTCGAGTGCACTCTCCCGCGCAACCTGGCGAGAGCACTGCTTCGCGCTCTCTCACGCTCTCGCTATGTGAAATTGAGACAACCACTCGCTCGTTTCTCTCCGACGCCATGCAGACAGCAGATGCCAAAAGGCGGGAAACCATGTTACGCTATAATCGCGGTCATAGCTTTTGTTAATAATTTATGCATGTTCAAAATAATTCACAAATTATTATAGCACAACCAGAATAATTATTAGAGCATAAAACAGTATTATTTTTGTTTTATATATTATTGTCATGTTGCAGCAAAATGACAAAAAAATACCCGCTTGTATGGATGGTTCTGTGGAAGATTTGGCTGACTGCTGGCCGTTTTCATGGACGTTTTCGTTATTGGTCGTGTGCAATGTTCGATGTAAGGTTTCCGACAAGGTTGAAATTTCAGCCAATCGGGTGGTAGAGTCATTTTGTTTATTTTATTTTTAGGAAGATCGTAAAATTATTAAACCCGAATAAATAGTAAATAAAAAACCACGAAAATTTCTACTGATATTGTGATACTGTGAAAATTAAGTTAAACATTCGTGTTTATTTAATATAAAAGTAGTGGAAGTCGTGAGTGAAGGTTGTTCCTGAACCACAGCTGCAGAAGTAAACTCATAAAAAATGCACTCGTCTTTANAGTGGAAGTCGTGAGTGAAGGTTGTTCCTGAACCACAGCTGCAGAAGTAAACTCATAAAAAATGCACTCGTCTTTACTTGTGCTGCAACAAGTATTCCAAAGAACCCTCCATGACTGCTTGCACGCTGGCTCAGGTAGCAGGTCTCGTTGAAGCTTCTGCCTGAGCCTGTACGANAAAGAACCCTCCATGACTGCTTGCACGCTGGCTCAGGTAGCAGGTCTCGTTGAAGCTTCTGCCTGAGCCTGTACGAAAAATTGTATCGTGGCATACGGTCTTAAATGAAACACAGCCTCTGTGACGTCGTCCTGTGCAGGTGTTCTGCAGCGGCAAGATCATCCACGCGGGACAGGTGGCAGCCATGGTGGTGGCGGAGACGCAGCAGTTGGCAAACGCGGCTGCCAGCAAGGTGAAACTGACCTACACCAACGTCAAGAAGCCTTTGCTGTCTCTGCGGGAGGCCATCCAGAAGAACGACCCAGCCAGGATCAAGATCGAGAAGACCGTGCAAGCCAAGTACACTAAAGGTGCGCAGCCCGACGCGGTATACAGNACCCAGCCAGGATCAAGATCGAGAAGACCGTGCAAGCCAAGTACACTAAAGGTGCGCAGCCCGACGCGGTATACAGAGTGTCCCTCAACGCGCCCATAAGAACCACATCACGTGAATACTGAGCGAAATTGGAGACGAAAATGTTAGTGGCAAAATGCCATACGATAACATTTTTCATGCACAATGTGGCAACACAACAAGGACTTAAGCCCCTCATTTGTACAATGGTTAACCGGTTATGTAAACTACACGTTGAAAAAATGTTAGGACTGGGCGGGATTTGAACCCGCGCCCATAATATGATGGCCAGGCCAGTGGTAGTACGAATATCGGTGGAGCGCAAGAGGGGACTAACTCCGTGATGTATTGCCACATTGTGCACGAAAGATTTCAGCGTACGGCATTTTGCCACTAACATTTTCGTCTCCAATTTCGCTCAGGATTCACGTGGTGTGGTTCNAAAGATTTCAGCGTACGGCATTTTGCCACTAACATTTTCGTCTCCAATTTCGCTCAGGATTCACGTGGTGTGGTTTTTGTGCGCGCGTTCTGGGACACGCTGTATAGGCACTCGAGTCAAATTGCGTCTCCGTCTCGAGCCCGCCCTTAGAATAGCCGAGGAGTCCCGAACCAGAGGCCTAGCTCCACCGGGACTCATTATCGCCTCCGGGACAATTCGGGCCTCCCGAATACGAGTCCAGTGCGTTAACCCATTCAGAACTAGTGTACACAACTGTGTACATTACGCACGTGTAGGTAATTTTTGGTATGTACTGCACACTGCGAAGTTCAAAGACCAATGATCTCACCTGTGGGCAAATGATTCACAAACTGTTTTACTGGCCTAGGTCATAATTGGTTCATGTTATTGTAACCGAAACCATAGCGTACAACTCATTAGATTTGATAGTGAAACGAGTGTTGTGTCGACTTAAGTACAGCACACATCATAAGAATTCTTGTTTGCAGCATCTAAAACTTTAGCCCGGTCGGTATTGAATTAATTTACAAGTTGAAGTTCTGCAAACGTGAAATATTTTGGTGTGCATTGTACGTGTGTCGAGGGCGCTTTTCGCGACCCGTGAACGACATGCTGTGTTCTCGATGTTATCAGCGTCGATATATCAGATCACTCACTAGGAAAGACGCTCAAAACACAGCAGAGAGCTTATTCCTAGCTGTGTACAGTGGCGACCATAAACAGCCTTCATTTGCAACATGTCCACGATCGTGAACACGGGGGCTGAACGGGTTAAACTAAAGTCGGTCACCTCGCCCGATCAGCATCTCGGTGACGTCTGCCTTCCAGGCGACGTGTCTCACGTGGTGAAGGGCAGCTTCGACATCGGGGGGCAGTACCACTTCACGATGGAGACGCAGACTTGCCTGTGCGTCCCCACGGAGGACGGCCTGGACGTGTTCGCCGCCACGCAGTGGATGCACCTCACCCAGGTCGCTATTTCCGACGCCCTCAACATCCCTGAGAACAGGTGAGCCCAACAACTCACAAATGTTTATTAACACGNCACAAATGTTTATTTACATGCTGAATATTGGGTCCGTGTATACAAAGGTTGTTTACGGGAAGTGAGCACTTTCGAAATCCATGCTTGAGGTCTACTTGCACGCACATTGTGCATCCTTCCACCATATGTACAATAAACATTGCCATGGGTCTGATCACTTCATTCGTGCGGCGGTCAAGTGAAATTATTAAAAAAGTAATTGTTTTACAAATTTCTTAATTTTTACACTTAGGTATGTGACTTAATGAATTAAAATGAGAAATTTAAATAATTTCCATTTTCACAAACATTTACCTAACACTTTAAATTTAACCATAAGGCGTGGAACTACTTTCTCCGACGTTACCAACTTTACTGGGCGAATACCAATCAGTTTAGCNTAAATTTAACCATAAGGCGTGGAACTACTTTCTCCGACGTTACCAACTTTACTGGGCGAATACCAATCAGTTTAGCCCTTAAAATACACGCAGGTTGGGTCAGTGACGTTTTTCAAAGGTTAATTTCAAAAGTGCTCAGATAATCGTGAGCAGTATATACTGCGGCTTATAAACGTCCTAAGCNGTTTTTCAAAGGTTAATTTCAAAAGTGCTCAGATAATCGTGAGCAGTATATACTGCGGCTTATAAACGTCCTAAGCTGTCGTACACGTGCTCAAATATTCACAGTCGTCTCAGTGACAACTNGTATATACTGCGGCTTATAAACGTCCTAAGCTGTCGTACACGTGCTCAAATATTCACAGTCGTCTCAGTGACAACTCATTATACTTTTAAAGGAAATCACAACAAATTTAACATTTCCGAGAAAAAAATATTTACGACCTAATCATTATTAAAACTTTAAGTATGATGATATTTTTATTGCCAAACAAATAAATTGGATGTGTAGTACTTTAAAATACATTAAAAATATAAAATATTGCCANATGATATTTTTATTGCCAAACAAATAAATTGGATGTGTAGTACTTTAAAATACATTAAAAATATAAAATATTGCCAGTCTAAAATGCATCTTGGATTCAATTAGTTATCCAACTTAATTACTTGCTGCTTCATTTAAAACATACTGTAACAACACAGGTAACATGTTCACATTTTCCTTTAAAATGGATTTGAAAATTAGAAGTGTCGGTATCAGATGGGTATTTAATTTTTTTTTAACTTAGAAACGGGTATTACAGCGAGACCTGCTATAAATGTTAATTGCAATATAGTTAAAAGTCTACACTATTTTTTAACATATCGTTGCCTTACAATCACAGCAATGTGGTTTTATGAGTGGAGTCATTGTGGCAAGGGATCCCATCAGTATNAACATATCGTTGCCTTACAATCACAGCAATGTGGTTTTATGAGTGGAGTCATTGTGGCAAGGGATCCCATCAGTATAGTCTATTCGCGGTTACTTCACACTTCTTGAATCAAACCTTTGAAAAATCATCCTGTGTATGACATGTTTGGTTGTTTCCAAAATATGGCACGTATAATTAGCGTTTTGTAGACATGTTAGCATAACAGTACCTTATTTTTAGTTAAATTGAACTTATAATTATATTATATATAAAAATTGTGATATTTCATTTATAATTTATATGAATAAAATCAGGGAGAAAATAGGTTTGTTGGTAGCGCCTAGTAAGAACTAGTTCTTATGCAAAATAATATTCTGACTGCGCACTATCCGGTGCGCTGTCCCTTTGGTGTTTTTTTCTGGACTTGGTTNTTCTTATGCAAAATAATATTCTGACTGCGCACTATCCGGTGCGCTGTCCCTTTGGTGTTTTTTTCTGGACTTGGTTAAGCTTTAATTGCACGAGGCGGAGGAATATCCTTGAAGTAGAACTTTAGCAGGGTTTCAGAAAAGTTAGGAGTTACCGTGAACAGCTTATTGTAGCCACAGGGGTGAAAAGGGAAGGTAATGGAAGCTAAAATAAGTAGCTTATTAATATGTAAGGTAAAAATATATGTGGGTTTTGTTTTAGCTACACATTATCTCATTTATTAGAAGAAAACTTTTTGATTTTGCTACAACCTGTGTGCTTATATTTCTGTTGGAATTAAGAAATTACGAGAAATAAGAGCAGAGGAAAATTTCGAATAACTTGCAATTTTTTTGTTTCACAAAGATAGCAATATACTCCAAAATATTGAAAGGAAAATTTCCCGGGAGGAGATAAAGACGCCATTTACATTCATTTCCCCTCACTCTGTTCCTCAAAATGAGCAGCATTTCGCACTGTTTTAATAGACGTCGTGTGTGCGTCGAGCAATCTCGAAACACACCACTGTGCCACAGAATGAATAATAATACACGCCATATAGCCCATTCACTGTTACTTCCAACTTTTCTGAAGTCCTGCTGATGTTCTACTTCCAGGATATTCCTCCGCCTCATGCAATTAAAGCTTAACTGAATCTATAAAACTACGACAAAGGGACAAAACACAGCAATCGTGTGCACTAGGTGTAATAATATTTCGCATGAGAACTAATTTTTACTAGGCATTACCAACATGCAAATTTTCTCTGTTTTTATTCATATTAATTGTTAATGAAATATTGTAATTTATAGATAAAATAAAAGGTAAAGTTTAATTTAACCGAAAATAAGATATTATAATGACAACACAAGTATAAAACGCTTGGGACACAAGAGAGTTTTAGGAAACAACCTCGGACATCGTAGATGGGGAGTTTTCTCGAAGGTTTGGTTCAGAAAGTGTGGAAGAGACTATACGTAGACTGGGCACTTGTGTTGCTGCTGCAGCATCAACATGCAGGTGCGCCGTTTGGGAGGCGCTTACGGGTCGAAGATATCTCGCGCCACCCAGTTGTCAGTGGCTTGCGCGCTGGCGGCCCGCACGCTCGCCAGACCCGTCAGGATGGTCATGCTGCTCGAGTCCAACATGGAGGCCATGGGCAAGAGACCGCAGGTCGCCACCGACTACGAGGTACCTGCTTTCACTGTAAAGGACCTCACACCATTGCAATCTTTAGCACTTGACTTTATGTTTCGAGGGGCCGCGGTGGTGTAGTGGCTACACTACTCGCCTCCCACCTAGGCGAGCCGGGTTGGATTCCCGGCAAGGTCGCTCGCTGGTTTTCGCATGAGGGCATCGTGCTGGATGATGCCGCTGGTCGGCGGGTTTTCTCGAGGATCGACCGTTTTCCCCCCGACTCTTTCATTTCGTCGCTGCTCCATACTCACCTCGCTTCACTCTCATCGGCTCTCAAGACCTCGATGTTAAGAGCCGCTCAGATCTCTTCAGTCACTCGCTTTATGGTTTTGACTTTACGTTTGCTTTTCCACATGTTTGCTACGGAGCTTGGCGCAATGCTACTGGCAAAGTTAAAGTCAAGCACTCTTTACTTTACGATCTGAAAAAGTTGAAACTTGAAGTCAAAGTCAAACAGCCATTTTACCGAGAATCCATCTGAGCTTCTATGGAATGAATATATATATATATATATATATGTTTTTTTTTTTTTTTACTGTAAGGCGGTTTTAAATTTTTAAAGAAATGGCCAAAGAATATTATGTGAAGAGAAAAGATACGAATTAAGTATTTTTGCTTGAAATATAATTTTAGTATAAAGGCCTAAGCTTATTTTAAAAACTGGTGCATAATATACATTCCTGGGCGATACATACTGAACATTTTTACTAATGTTGTAGGACAGTTTTTTAGTTGTCTGAACTTTGACTGTACGTTTGCATTGTGTATCGGTGATTTCGTCACAGGAAGAGAAACGTAATGTCAGATGCTCAAGTGTTATATTGTGTAAGCGCCTGACTCCTGCTGCAGATGCTGAAGTCGCGGAGCTCACCCTGCTCTCATGTTGCTCAGGGAAGGAAGTTTCCAAACTCACAGAATTTGGAGTATGTTATACAACAGTGTATTGCCACACTTGAAAGCAATGGAACTGATAAGTCACTTCTAAGTAGTGTTTTCAACTTAACTACACAAAGACATCAACCCTGCCCAGTGGTGGATCCAGAGACTCATTAAGACTTGGTCCCGTCCGCCATGTAACATTTCCCATTTACGTGCCATAATTTAATTTTCAATCCAAGAACTGAATATTTCATATCATAGCGCATTTGCATTTCACAAATGGCTTAAAGTGTAGTCGCCAAATTTTATCCCCGCGTTATCTGGTAATTGTGAAATGGCAAGAATTCAGTAACATTTTTAAAATGATATATCAATTACGTCATAATCAGACTTTATGCTTGTTTTACAGAGTGATGTATATTTCTAAAGAGGAATAATTGTGGTTTCAAAATAAGCGTCCCTAAACAACAAAAACAATTTAAAACCAGTGATTAAGCATCGCATATGAGACCAAGCCTTAAGAAGGGGGCTTCATGTTTTAAAGCTGCATAAGTGTCAATGCTTAGTCAATAGGCTATCTAAATATATATTTTTTTAAATTTTTGTGATCCCTTACTAAATATATGTGGGTTAATACTGCATTATGAACATTATACTTGGTTTCAAGAATAGTCTCATTTTCTCCCGTCTGTATGGAATCAAGTTCCAAGGAAAGGACTCAAGCCCATTTAGCAACATCCCTCCCCTCCCCCTTTTTTTAACCCCTTTGAATCCACCCCTGACTCTGTCAACTCTACCACGTCACCTGACTTGCGCAGTCACTCTAAATTTTGCTGATTTCCTCGTAAACATAAAATTTAGAAACTGTAGAATATACAAAAATCTCACGTCACAACTATAAAAGTGGAAGCAAGTCCGGAACTTACATTATGGCAGTCACCAAAACATCGCCTCTAGTCATGTTGCCTAGTTCGCGTGTTTCATGACAACTGCACCTTTAGTTTCTTACAGTTTGCCTACGCATTCTGGTTTAACCCATTCTCTCGTTCTTGCAGGGCTATCTCAAATATGACTGAGAAAGAAGTTTATAAACTCTGTCCGGTTCCTGGGCTTGCATAGACCTTTACCGATTGAAAAAAAAACGGTAACCTTGGTTAATCCAGTTGGTTTTCGTAAATACCCGAGCACATGTAATATACTGCAGAGTAAAAATTAATTCACGAAACTTACATTAACAGCTATACCTTACCAAGGACTCAGGCTTAGTCTTTGTGTCGTAACTTATGTTTTCGGTACGCAAGTGGGTACATGTGAGTTTGCGTGCATGCGTGTGTGTACGCCTTTTGCAACCAATAAAATAATATGTCCTTGTTTCTTTCAGTTTAAAACCGGATATTGTAAAAAAAAATTCTCCCAGCTTTATCAGATAACTCATAAGTGATTATGACTGAAACCAAAATACACTGGGCTCTCATAGATATACGACGGTAGCAAGTTCTCGTGAGCGACGGTTGCATTATTAATATGCCAGGCTATCACAAATGGTGTGTGATGAAAGAAGTTTTTATTGGATTACCATTTAATGTTAAATATCTTCAAGTTATAAAATTATTAGCTTGATTCTTTCTTATTGGACGCATAAACCACCAGGAAATAGNTCTTCAAGTTATAAAAGTATTAGCTTGATTCTTTCTTATTGGACGCATAAACCACCAGGAAATAGACGTATATTACATTGTAGTTCCTTTAAACATTGTAAACTTCCTCCCCCCCTTCCCAACCTCTTAAAAAGAAATGTTTAAAACTTTCATCTACATGATTATACAAGTAAATAAAATTAAGAACCGATTTGAGGTTTAAATAAGTGTCGCTGAATTGTTATTTACTCAACAACGACAATATTTTATTTTCCGTGTATCTCTTGTTTATGGACGACCCTCGTGTGAGCTTCTGCATGTTCTTGCTGTCTTGTACTTTAGTCAGTATTTATGTACGTCAGCAATTGTGAGGTTTGTGCTCCCAGCTGTTTCATCAACTTTATGGGATAACTACGGCCACCGAATTCTGCATGGCGAAACTGACTAGCTTACAGTTTGTCACTAAACACTTCAACGCTTCACGGTTACAATCTCCTCTCACGAAACAGTCAATGAAAATTTAATACCTTATGTTTCCTTAAAATGCACTGGATTTTTCGTGCCCAGCAAATGATCCGTTTAGGACTCAAGGCAGACACTGTCCCCATGGGCAAATGCTTGTGATATATTCCTGATTGAGTGTCCCTAGTAAGACTTTCAAATATTGACTTCTTTGTTATACGTCACTGTGCAAGTTCAGCAAGAAACCTTACTGGCCCCCACAATTTTGTTTGCTGACTGCCAACCAATATCTTTCCGCCCCAAAAAGGATAAAATTCACAGAACGAGCAGATACAACATGATTTATTTCTGTGATTGCAGGTTGGTGTAGACGCCGAAGGACAGATAAAGTACCTGAAGTGTGACTTTTACGAAAACTATGGGTCGTCGTTTAACGAGCCGATTGTTGAGTTCTCTTTGGTGCACATGAAGAGCTGTTACGACAACAGTACATGGTCGTTGATGGGCAAAGCCGTGAAGACAGACATACCATCCAATACTTACTGCAGGGCGCCAAGTGAGTGTGCGTAATATTACTCAGGAATGAAAATTTCTTTGTTAAGGTCCGCCTGCCGGGCGCTTCAACTGCGTTGCAGGGTGTTTTAAATCATGTTTTTTATTTTTTTTACGAAAATATTAAACGTGCCCCCCAACATGTTTACCTTCGAAAAGACACCATACCAAGGCGAGGAAGAAATGGTATTTTAAAGTTACCACGTGTGCTGTAAATGTTATTTATGAGCCCTCCAATATGATTAAAAAAGGATTTTTCTGAATGTCGTATCTTAAAGCATACAAGCCGGACACGATCCAAGCTACGATAGGAGCCTGTACTGAACTTTGCTGCAGACTTGTCATCAATAACATAATAGGGTCGCCGCTGAAAGTGCTATAGGTACTCGCAGCACTACGAGAACACTGCAGGCCAGTTCAGAGCCCTGCGCGTAGTGGCGATGACACTCTTTTGTAGTGCGTGCCAGTGTCTCCGCCTAGGAAGTGCGGAGGGGGGGGGATCTAGTGGAGAGATTTGTGCAGCTCTTAACATAGAGGCCTTTGAGAGCCGATGAGGGTAAGGCGAGGCGAGTATAGATCAGCGCCGGAATGCAAGACCTGGGGAAATCGAAGATCCCAGAGAAAACCCGCTGACCAACGGCATCGTTCGGCACGATTCCCACGTGCGAAAATCCAGGAGCGACCCCGCCAGGAATTGAACCCGGTTCGCCTAGGTGTAAGGCGAGTAGTCTGGCCACTACACCACCACGGCCCCACGTGAGGGATCGATGGTGGCCTAGGAGACAATACGCAAGTTACGTTTTCAATGGTTCCTTCCCCCAAGGTTTTGCCCAAAGGAGGGGGGGGGAGGCTTTGGGAATCCGTTAGCTGATGTTACAACAAATTATATATATATGTAAACTAATTATTTTTCTTGGCTTTTGTAACCTGTAGACATTCTGAAAATACCTGGACTCATTTTATGTTAGCGGAGCTCTATATTCACATATGACTATTAAGTGTGAATTAAAAATCTCAAATATTACCTATAAATAATATAGAATGAGATATTTGATTTCATTATTAAATTTTAGTTTTGTTTAATTAAGTACGTTCACGAGACTAAAATAATTTTCTAAAGTTGTAGAATATAACATTCTTTTCTCGTTGTAATATGAAGAATTAGTCCGAAAAATGTATGACAGTGGAGGAAAATTACTTTATAAAAATTTATGAAATGAGCTAGAGAATTTTTTAATTTGTATATTTTTTTTTCCGCAGAGATATAAAAATTTCTAAAAAATATTGCGTTAGGATAAAGCGTGAAGTAATTCTTAGTGTTATTATACTGTCTGAAAAATATTTCTCAGAAATTTGTTGTGCCGTTTGCTCGTCATTCAATTTAGATTTTGGGGATAAATTTTTAGGCAGAATAGTTAAAAGCTAAACGCTTCCCGCAATCGAGACAAGTGTCCGATTTCAAAGAAACTGCAACATGCCAGCCCAACGACTTAAAAAAATAAATTAATGAAAACCTTTATCACAAACTAAATTTTGTGTTAAGATAACTTTTTAAAACTTGTGCGATTCCAAAATTTTAAGTTAAAATTCCTGAATTTAAACAAAAAAGATGATAAAGTTATATTTCAAGTTATTTATCATTTTATTTAGTTATCAATAAGTTGTCACGAAGCCGTAAAATAACATCAAAATCCAAGAAAAAATTTTGCTCTTAAAATTTTAATGTGAATATTTTCCATACCTACTAATACTTTTACAATTGATTCTGCTTAACAATTTGTGATTATATCATACAAATATATCAATATTTCAATATTCATGCTAACATACTTGTCTCGATAAGCTGATCCAACCTTTAGCTGTAGCGGATAGTGATATGGTTTATTATTAAGAGCTTCACTCACCTTCAAATTTGTATGGGGTTTCGTCCGAAGTCCCTGCACTGCTATCGTAGTAGCTGAGTCGCCTCTCATTGCATTGCCACTGCCTGCACTAGCATCACTCTCCACTTCTACAGCTACCAGAGTGACACATTATTTGATGCTTTAGCTTGGTGTTACACTCATTGACATACAAATTTTTACGTCTTGTAAAAATGTACTCACTAAATGAAAGCGAGCAAAGTTGTGTGATGGCGCCTGCACATATGACATTCAAGGGCGCTGCAGGCGCTCTTTGCATGGAGTTCATAAACGTTCTTCAGAACAGCTCATGTGATGCGACGTACGCCGTGCTTTACAGGCGTGAGTAATGAGCGATACGCATGCCGATAAAACGTGAGAGACGGCCGTGCGCACTGAAGGAGTTTGAGGGAGGCCGGAAAATAGGACTGTGAAGTACAGGATGGACGGCTTCCAATTGACACGTGAAGGTACCCACACATGACGTGCCGATTCCGAAGGACCCCAGGAGCACAGGAGGAAGGATTGCTCTCTCTTTATGGGCTAAAATGGAGTAAGGATTCGACAGCTTACAGCCGGGAGAAAGAATGCGATGAGAGGGAGCGTGTATGAACAGACGATGGAATGCAATANTTCCGAAGGACCCCAGCAGCACAGGAGGAAGGATTGCTCTCTCTTTATGGGCTAAAATGGAGTAAGGATTCGACAGCTTACAGCCGGGAGAAAGAATGCGATGAGAGGGAGCGTATATGAACAGACGATGGAATGCAATAGAGGAAGGAACGGCAGCATCCTCAGAAAACCCGCTGGCAACGACCGCCACGTTTCCACAAGCGAGAATCCAGAGTGTTCACGACGGGAATCTAACCCAGGTCAACGTGAATCTACTCGGACATCAAAGGACTTTCAATTTTAACTGCATTCCACATAAAAATGTCTAGGAATATAGAAGCACCAACCTCACAGTAACAAATAGCCAAGTACACGACAGGTATCGGGTGGACGGGCTGCAAACTACGACAGGTATCGAAGACTAATCGACTTCTTCATTGACACGATTATACGATATCGATANACGTTTCCACAAGCGAGAATCCAGAGTGTTCACGACGGGAATCTAACCCGGGTCGACGTGAATCTACTCGGACATCAAAGGACTTTCAATTTTAACTGCATTCCGCATAAAAATGTCTAGGAATATAGAACCACCAACCTCACAGACACAAATAGCCAAGTACACGACAGGCATCGAGTAGACGGGCTGCAAACTACGACAGGTATCGAAGCCTAATCGGCTTTTACATTGGCTCGATTATACGATATCGATAAGACTGACCGAACCACATTCGATTCTCAAATGTTCTATTATTCGTGCTGTGTTGCGTTTGCATATTCTTTTTAGCCATAAACTGTAGGCCTTGTTGCAGTATATCGGTATTCTGTGAT
>NQII01006089.1:0-19336 GCA_002778355.1 Clitarchus hookeri
AATCTGTGCCAATTTGAGAAAGGGTTGCACGTCTGTCACGTTTAATGATTCCCGTCAGTCGTCGTTTGTCCCGTTTGTTTACAATCCTTTTCCGGCCGCAGTGCTGTTGAAGATTTGATGTTTTACCTGTTTCCCGATATTCACGGTACACTCGTGAAATGGTTGTACGCGAAAATCCAAATTGTATCGCTACCTCGGAGATGCTATGTTCCATCTCTCGTGCGCCGACTATAACACCATGTTCAAACTCACTTAAGTCGTGATAACCTGCCATTGTAGCAGCGGTAACCAATCTAGCAACTTTGCCAGACGCTTGTTGTCTTACATATAGGCGCTGCCGACCGCTTCGCTTTACTCTGATTGGTTCCATTCCTCTGTTATTTGCATACGTACGCCTATACCAGTTTTTTTNTCACTTAAGTCGTGATAACCTGCCATTGTAGCAGCGGTAACCAATCTAGCAACTTTGCCAGACGCTTGTTGTTTTATATAGGCGCTGCCGACCGCATCGCGTTACTCTGATTGGTTCCATACCTCTGTTATTTGCATATGCACGCCTATACCAGTTTTTTGGCTCTCCAGTGTACTTTGACTTCCATACTAGGGCTGGCAATAGCCCTGACACTTCTCGTCCAGCGGTGTGATTAATACACTACAGTGTTTGTAACCTCAACTATTTGTAATAAATATTAGATTTTTCCACTTAGATAGTAGTGTATTTCTCCAAACAATTTTGTTCAAAATATTTGGTATTATAACGAGTTTCAGCTGATATGAAATTAGGGGTAGCCTATTGAAATAAATAAATATATACATATCAAATTTAAATAATTGAGGACATATTACATGAATGATCAAAGATGACACATCCAAAATATAGTCAGACAGATATTACAAACGTCTGCTACCCAAATTCTACTGAAGCAGGATAAAGTCAAATGCCATAAACAAATTTATGTTGAATTTATTTTGGAGCGAAATTTAACTACTGTTGGTCCAGTTAGGAATGAATCAGTTTTAAACCAAAATATGAAAATAATCCTGTTCATTAAAAAAAAATTCTTACTGTTATCTAATTTTGCATTATCAAATAAAATTTTCCCACCACTTCTTTTGGTAGACCTTCGAGTCTTTATAATCCATCAGGTTTCCGTAGTTGCAGTTGAAAGAAATGAAAAGAATACTCACTTTCAGTAGGAAGACACTATTATCAGACTTTAAGAAGAATGTCAGTCTGGCATTCACTTCATCCTCACCAAGATCCAGATGTAGTTGGTCCAGTAGTAGGAGGAGGAAACTCAGATAGGCAGACCGATTCCATGTGAATTTAAGAAGTTGTGTCTCCAAAAGTTAGATACCGAACAAAATGTCATGTATTTCGCCTCAGCCAATTGCAGCACAACAGAGCAGGTGATTAAATTTTCTGTTGTTTGTATTATGGCCAAATGGTCGTTACTGTAATGATTTTATTTTTACAAGTGTATTGTAAACATGTGCTCCAAAGTAGTTAGCATTGAAAAAAATCTCTGTTTCGAGATTCTGACAAGTGAATAGGGAGAAAATTGTGAAGATTTGGCATTTTGTTCCTGACTTTCTCGGGACTGATTAAAGTTTACATTGTCAGCCATGGCTGCAAAGGATAGAAAATAAAAGTGAGTCGGCTGATTCACAGAACTAAAAACGAATAATTTCAAAGTGTTAATGGCTACGTTAGTCTTCCTTCCCCGTCTCCCTATATATTTATCGCGCTCAACATAAATGTATTTATTCTAATAATTTTCTGTTTACTGGTTAAAAAATTATGAGGCTATCAATTGGAAAACTATCACAACAGGTATATCAAAATTTCTCGTGAATACAGGACATCGATCAAAGCAGTCAGTGGTGCTTTTAGTTTCGTCCCCGAAACACAGATAGCGCTAGTATCATGGTTTGATTTGTTAGCATGGCAGTTTCCTCTCTATATTCTCCCTATTCTGTGCCCAGTAAACTTCTAGCTTTCATTAAAATATATTCTGGTTAAACCTTTCTTTTTCCATATTATTATTTTGTTTCCATAGTACAAACAAACTTACAGTCTCAGAGTCCTATTAAATAATTTGATAAAAACAGGAATCAATATGAGGTTTATGCTACAGTACCATTTGCGATGCCGTTTTAAAATTCTCCCATTCAGTAATTAAACATTTTTTAAAAATAAAGTTAGCACATTCCATTTGCCTTGATGCAAGCAGAAACTATTTGTCCAACTTGATACCATCTGCAGTGTGCTCGTGGTTCTGTACCATGCAACATGCATGCCTGACTAGCATAAAATGTTAAAAAATTGTGTTGTGTACCCAGGATGAGACTGAAATATTTTTAACCTGGGTGTAATTGAGTCATGTCAGTCGTGAAGTTGATTTGTGCGCAATCTGTAACACACAGATTTTTAAAAAAAATTTACAATATTAAAAAAAAAAGTATATTAGACAAAACTGGAAATTTGCAAAATATTTCATCATATTAAAAGTGCCAACATAAATATTTCATAAGTTTTTGTGACATTTGTGATTTATTACATATTATTCGTGACATGACAGTGGTATCAATGGATTACATTTAAAATTTAAGTGGACTGTGTCCATTGCCAAATGTGAATAAAATTTACCNATGACAGTGGTATCAATGGATTACATTTAAAATTTAAGTGGACTGTGTCCATTGCCAAATGTGAATAAAATTTACCACATATAGGGCACCGCAGATAATAAACACCCCAGAACAATACAACAAAGAACTAGGAAGCACCAGGAATTGTAACAGTCATTAAATGATTGACAACAGACAGTAAGAAATCTGGGGAGAAAAAAAAGACAATTTTGAACGCACACCTAAAAAACAAGCACAGTGAAAACAATTCAGAAATGTGTAATATCCTTGTCACTTTAGAAAGTTAAAATAACCACAAAATAGTGATCGTAGTGAAAAAATTGTACAAAAAAATCGCAAATATGGGACAGAGACAGTAGTATAGAAAATATTTATATAAATAGAAAATCAGGAAAAACACTTAATGCATGTGTGAAAAAAAAACCCAAATTTAGAGGGAAAGAAAAATAGTAACAACACGAGACTACACAATAAAGTTCAGTACAAATAGGCCTTTTATGTTCTCCAAGTTTAATTTTTTCATATTTGCATTGAATCATTTTATAAAGTCATCTGTGTTTTTCTGTTATTTGTCCTCTTAGTTTCAATTTTTTGCACAATTGTAAAGTTTTTTTTTTCTGAATTTTATTTATCTTAGGAAGGAGTAAAAGATGTGCGTAAAAATGTGTAACACCCATAGAATGGAGAAACAGGAGTTGTGTAGCTTGTAATGTTGCCGCTTATTTACTACCATCTTTATAATAATATAGCCGCACAGTTGGGCACCATGTTGTAATGTTGCGGAACTATTACCCTGCCAAATGTTTACGTTGCCACGGCTTGCTCATAGGTAGAATACGAGACTCAGTACCAGGTGACGCCGATTAATTAAAAAGAAGAAGTTCCAGATCAGTTTGCTTTATATTTTATTTATCATTGAAGTTTCACAATGCACAGACGAATTTCCAGTTTGCAGAGTACGAACTTTCATAATTAGTTATACCAGTGCAGAAAACAGCGCCACAGTAGTTTACATTTTATTAATGTCTCAAACTTGCCTCGCAAGACTAAGTTACGAAGGCAGGAGGGATGTTCGTTCCCTCCTGGAACCCTAACGACCCCCCACACCGGCGGAAATAAGTGATAGAATTTAAGTGACGTTAAACTGAAAAATAAATGTGAACCAAAGATCTTACGGTCGCGGGTGCTTGCCGGTGTGGGTGAAATTCTTCACGCCTGATGCGTCTTCTCACGCCCGATGCGTCTTCTCACGCCCGATGCGTCTTCTTCAACGGTTGGTTACTTTCTCTCTAGGCGATAGGCACCACCAGTATATATTAGGCAGGCCTATCTCCCCCTTCTCCTAAGATAAGNTTAAATCATTGCACCCTGAACTGCATGCTAGCGGAGAAGTAGAGAGGAAACCCCTCCCCAATTATGAGTTTATGCAGTGAGTGTGATGCAGCTTCTGGACAGACTATAGTGGTGAGGGTATCACTCCAGCCACAGACCACGAGTGGATGGTCTCAGGACAGTGAAGCACATGACTATACCAGATTGGGGCTTTGTTGTCAGGTCAGGTGGTGTGTTAGCTGGAGATGTATGTGCTGATTGAGCACGTCTCAATTCCTTGCCCATGGTAACCATTTGGTATTTTTTTTTTGTAGAAATGGGAACGGCTGCTGTATGGGTAACTCCATGCGTCCTTGTTAGCAATATGATATTGCATTAACATTTGCAAGTATGTGCATAGTGTGTGCTCGTTAGTGTTATATGCAGTGCTCCAACCGTGAACTTAAGCACTCATTGTTTTATGGTCAGTTCTTGAGTATCATGAATTATCAAATCATTCTTCCAGCAATACTCTTTCTTTTATAGGTGGTTCACAATAAAGTCAGCACTCTTGAAATCAACCTTTGAAAAAAAATCACTGCCCATAACTGCATGTATTTTAACATATGCAATGACTGCAATATTTACAGTTAAGTTGGCAGTGAAGTACGAGAATAAGTTCCATGTTGACGCGTGGCGTGTACATGGGATAGGCATTGCGCTGTTTCCACACCCTGCTATAGTTATCCAGGGCAGGCAGCTAGCAAGGGCAGGCAGCTGACAATGAAACTTCCGGGGTGTCCCCCTCGGGGATATTTCGAAATTTGAGAGAAACAGGGTAAGTCCCGACCAGATTGCTCGGGGAAGAACCCCGTGCAACGCAACAGAATTAGCTNCGTGGCGTGTACATGGGATAGGCATTGCGCTGTTTCCACACCCTGCTATAGTTATCCAGGGCAGGCAGCTGACAATGAAACTTCCGGGGAGTCCCCCTCGGGGATATTTTGAAATTTGAGAGAAACAGGGTAAGTCCCGACCAGATTGCTCGGGGAAGAACCCCGTGCAACGCAACAGAATTAGCTGATATGCGGCCCTCGACGAAGGAGGGGAGCCCCCGACGAGAATTAGTGCAGACCCAGCTCCGTAGGAATCCCCGCCACAGTAAACGCACCCTCCCTCCACCCTGGTCGGAGCACACAAGCTGCTGACGAAACGCAAAATCACGCACAAAAACGCGCGAGGTACACAGGGGATTTCCAGAATTCTCGTTCTAGAAACTGCTGACAATTAACTTGAATATAGCGGGACTAGAATTAAATTCACAAGGCAGCCAAGGCGGGAGTCAGTTGTTCACCGTCGGTCGCTCAGCGCGAGGCAGAGAAGGCGGGGACGCAAGCCGGATCGTTGCGGAACGTCGACGCAGACGAGGAGACGCGCTCTCCGACGAGGAATGCCAGCAGAGGTCGCAAACACACTCAAAGTCCCCGGGAAACCATCCCGGACTTCCAAGAGAGTCAGTCAAAGCCGCAGGAAGAAACCACCCGATTACAGCACGCCAACAAGAGCCAGTCCAAGGGCCTGAAAAAGGGCCACCCTACTCACCAGGCCTCAACTACCAACGAAGACACTCACCAAAAGCCACAGTCACAGTTAAGTAAAAACGCCTCCATTCAAGCAACCTTCCCCCCGACGCATAGCATTCCGCTCACGGCCCTCAGACTGGTTCTCGTTGGCGTGCTGTACTCAGCTGGCTTCTTCCTTCGGCTTCGACTGATTCCCTACAACGCCCCGCTGGACTACTCCCTCTCGTTCAATGTGGTGCTCCTCGTTGAAGTAGCTGGGTCAGTTCGGCTTCCCTTCTTGGAAGTCTGGGATTGGTTTTCCGGGACTTGTGATATCTCTCGATCTCGGCTGGTGTTCCTCCACGGAGACCTCGCGTCCCTTCTCCTACGTCGACGTCTGCCACGACTCGTTTCGCACTCCTGACTTCTCCGCCTCGGAAACTGCCACTACTTTTTCGGGACTGAACTCGTAAGTTCTCGGCGCTTCTATTTGGTTTTTCCCAGAAATTTACACATAAAGTCTTCGCTGTTCCTGGGTTCTCTCCCCGGTGACATCACAATTGACTCACTGACTGACTGACTGACTGACTGACTGACTGCTTGCCTCGTTGCCATCCGGTGCACGACTACGTCTTCTCGGGGGTGGCGCCTCTCGGTATTAGGCTGCCACTTGATTCCGGGAATATACTCATAAGTTCTCGGCACTGTTCCCGTCACACCACTGTCTACTCTCACGTCTCAGCATGACGCTACTGTCTGTCGAACTGCCTGAACATCACTGGCTCGGCCGGGGTCCGAACCCGGCCTTGATTGTGACTGACTCACCCGACTGCTTTGCGTCTCTCAGCGAGGTTGGCGATCAACTGACTTCCACCTCGACTGCACAACTGACTGTGAACAACTAACAACTCATCTCCGCCCCGGAACAACTGAACTGACATCACTGGTTCGGCCGGGGTCCGAACACCCGGCCTCGGCTGGCTGACTGACTCGCCTCTCTCGACGCGCGATTCTAACTGACTCACGTCCGGCGGCGGGGATTCAACTGCCTACTGCCTCGACTGGCTCCTGAATTTATCTCGTGTCCCGCTATATTCAAGTTACATTTGTCAGCAGTTTCTCAGGAGAGAAATGGGGACTTCCCCTTGATTTCGTATCTCGTCAGTGGCTTGTGTGCCCTGACCAGGGTGGAGGGAGGGTGAATCTAGAGTCGCGGGGGTTGCTATGAAGCTGTGGTCTGCATAACATCTGGTCAGGGGGCTTCCCCTGTGTCCTTCATCGTGCGGCTAATCTGACTGGAGGTTCATTCCCGAGCAGCTATACACCTCGGGACTTCCCCTGTTTCATTCAAACTTCGGTTCTTTCCCGAGGGTGAATCCCCGGAAGTTTTGTTGTCAGCTGCCTGCCCTGGCTAAGTGTGTCAGGTTGTGGTAACAGCGCTATGTCTATCCTATATAGCGACATGCATCAATNAGCTGCCTGCCCTGGCTAAGTGTGTCAGGTTGTGGTAACAGCGCTATGTCTATCCTATATAGCGACATGCATCAACGTGAAAAAGGTTTTGAAGTCACATTTCATTTGGATACAGATCGTTTTATTGTGCATTTCATTTTGAACATCTATACATTACTACGTTATCACGAAGTTCAGTTTGTAACACTAACAACCACTGTTTTGTGACCTTGTAAAATAAAATGTTGTAATTAATCTAGGAACTCTTTCTTATCACGTATTTTCTGCTTGTCTAATGTGCGTCGGCAGTGCACTAAGAATAGCCAACGTAATATTAACTTTTGTTTGTTCGTGCATCAGCTGATACAGGATTTTGTAAATGGCACTTTGTTTGTTTCGTATACATTAAGTTGCCACTCACTGACTGTCAGAATCTCGCCAACTTTATGCTACGAACGAGGCTGGTGGTGTAAACAGTGGTTTTTATCACCTAACTCCTGCTGAATTCTCTTGTGAATATATCAGTTTCCAATTTTGTTTGCTTCTTTTGTGACCTGCAATTTTTTTTTTCTGTGTAAAGGTATGGTGTATAATTTGAGACCTTTATTGTAAAGATTTATTATTTTTCATAACAAAGCGATGCAAGTTTACTAATACATGGTGCCAAAAACTACTGTAGGTCAGGTTACTTCAAAGTGGTAATGAACATAAATATAGCCTCAAATGGGGCCGTGGCAGCTAAGCGGTTAGACTGCTTGCCTCCCACCAAGGTGAACCGGGCGGGTCACTCTTGGATTTTTACAATTGGGGAATTTTGCCGGACAATTCCACTGGTTGGCAGGCTTTCTCTGGATCTCACATTTGCCCCACCTTTGCATTCCGGCACTGCTCCATTCTCACCTCATGTCACCCTCATCTGTTCTGAAGATCTCGTTGTTAAGACCCGCGCCAATCTCTCAACTCAACTGCCTTAAATGTGGTACAGTGAGATGTCAGTGAAAACAATGCTTGTGCTAAATTTTATTTTATATCATGTAATACAGGATTCTCCTGATAGACTGTACCTGTAGAAAAAAAATTGCACTACATGTGGACGATTGTATCAGTGTCGTACATTGTGTGTCACCCACAGGTTAAACGAGGCCTGTCTTCCAGTTTTGTGTGACAATAGAAAATCTATATACTTTTTTCTGCGTGCAGGTGGTCGTATTCCAGATGCCGCCACCATTCATGCTGCAAGGAAGAGACGCCAGCTTGCCAGAGAAATGGGTACCAACCCCGCTGTGGACACGTTCAAGACGTATGTTCCTTGATATTAGCTGCATTGGAATTATTTTAACAGTGCTGATTGATCTTTGTGTGATCTTGTGAGTATGGACTCAGTTCATTTCCCAGAGGCATNTCCCTTCGCCCCTCTTCATGTATATCTCAGCCATGCACCTATCTTCCTCCCCTTACATGCCATCGAGAGGAGAAACTGTTGTCTAGATTTTCCTGATTCCGCTATTCCCAGAGGAACCGAGGAAGTATGCCGCCCCGAGTTGATCGCACGCCGCCCTCCTCTTCTGGTGGGCATGCGGTGGGGCTGTCGGACATTATTGAAAACCCACTATTGCCATGGAAAATAAGTGAGAAGCACGGGCTGATCGGGTTGGCACCACCAGAGGTTCTCTCTGGTGTACCAATCACTAGAGGTTAGACTCGTGCNGGCACCACCAGAGGTTCTCTCTGGTGTACCAATCACTAGAGGTTAGACTCGTGCTGGCACTGGTTAACTCCGTATGCTGTTGAACTGCTATTAACTTAATCGGGACATGTAATTGTTTGAATAATTGCAGGTTATGGTTAGTCAGTAATGAGCAATAATCACAGATTTTGATTAATCAAAATCGTAATTTGTGCACCACTAGTATTTATGTTCACGTTCAAAAGTGGTTTTGGTAGTCTGCAATAAACTGCTTTTAGATGATTGCAAAATTTGGTGAGAATCCAGTATAAAAACTTTTGAAACTTATCTAAATATAAGCAAATTTCTTAAAAAATAAAATTTAAGTAATTACTGAAACGTTTTTTATTTGTAATGAATGCAGTTGTAATAAGACTCTAGTTATTATTAAGGTGAATAAAAAATTATTAGCACAAATGTTAGATTATGGTGTAACATCTGTTGGCACCACTGTTGTAGCAGTACTTTCCACTGCTTATGGTTGGTGGCATCTAAAACTGTAGGCATGGTAAGTGTAATAAAATTGGTGCCGAGAGAGTTTTGTTTATGGGAGTCAAGAGTACCACTTTGGGTGGCAGCAAAAAATATAAAAGTAGTGCTAAATAGGACATAAAAAAATTACACTAGATACTAACAGTTTGACTGTGATGTGTGGTTTTAAAATTTAGTAGTAATAATAATGATTATGGGTGCAGAAATAAGTTTGTGTCACTATATCAGGTGTAGTATAGACTGCATGGGTTGTGGATACTGGTAAAAAGCATCTTTCTGCAGTCTATGAAGATTTTGAAGGAGCCCAGTGAGAAATGTGTTAGGTGTGTAATTGTGTGGTTTGGTTAGGAATGAGAAGTCGCGCCTGGTGAGGGAGGATGACGAGGGCAGTGATGAGGAGAGGCTGAACATGGAAGTGGACGTGGCAAATCGTGATCGTGAGGAGCGACGGAATGCTTTCATGGCAGCGCAGAGCAAAGGTGATCACATAGGCACTAACATTCATTGAGTATATTTTAGTTAATTTGCATTAATAACTAATCTGAAGACTAAGAAATGAGACACAGTTGTAGGCATATGATTAATTTTATTAGTATGTTCTCAGATTTGCTGTTTATCTTAACTTATTTTGATGTATTCTATTTTACTATGAGGTGGTGGAGAAGAAAGTGATAAGGGTGAAGAAGATGATTGGGAGTCTCAACAAATCAGGAAGGGGGTTACGGGAGCTCAAGTAAGTTTTATTTTTAAAATTGTTCTATTATGTGGTACAGGTGTACATATGTACCATTCTAATGTAGGAGAAAATTATTGAGATGGGTGAGTTTTGAATTAAATTTATTTCCTTTAAAAATGTTTGTCATTGTATCAGGTATGCAGGGCTTACAAATGTGGTGACAGTGTCAGTTTTCTGGTTTTTCAGTAACATGCTTTTGTAAGGAAATAGGAGGTTACAGGAATAATTTATTTTCGGTTAATTTTGCCACAGAGAAGCATAATGTACAGTAAAGCACCACGGCTTCATCATAACGAACAAATATTTTGGTCCCGACTAATGTCCTTTATAAATAATATGTTTTTATTTCATTGAAACAAATTTTTACGTTACGAATTTTTGTATTTTTGGGTAAATATTCACATTAACGAACAAATNAAATCAGGAAGGGGGTTACGGGAGCTCAAGTAAGTTTTATTTTTAAAATTGTTCTATTATGTGGTACAGGTGTACCATTCTAATGTAGGAGAAAATTATTGAGATGGGTGAGTTTTGAATTAAATTTATTTCCTTTAAAAATGTTTGTCATTGTATCAGGTATGCAGGGCTTACAAATGTGGTGACAGTGTCAGTTTTCTGGTTTTTCAGTAACATGCTTTTGTAAGGAAATAGGAGGTTACAGGAATAATTTATTTTTGGTTAATTTTGCCACAGAGAAGCATAATGTACAGTAAAGCACCACAGCTTCATCATAACGAACAAATATTTTGGTCCCGACTAACGTCCTTTATAAATAATATGGTTTTATTTCATTGAAACAAATTTTTACGTTACGAATTTTTGTATTTTTGGGTAAATATTCACATTAACGAACAAATNTTTTATTTCATTGAAACAAATTTTTACGTTACGAATTTTTGTATTTTTGGGTAAATATTCACATTAACGAACAAATTTTGGCAAAATTTAAGCACTGAAATGCATTTTTCCAAAGATAAATTTTTGTCAACATGTTTGTTTATAAATGTGTTGATTGATCCTGGCATCTTAGATATGCACATTACTAAATACGGTCAAACCATGGCAGTAATGAACAACAAAATGCCATCTGTTCAAGTGTTCATGATGTGGCCATGTGGGAACTACGCATAGAGTATCTTTATATCTTAGATCACATTTAGTTGTCTGCGCTGTGTACAAGCAGCTTTGGTGTCTGTTTACGTTTTGATGCTTGTTTGTAATTTACCTTTTGGGATTTAAGTGGGAAGGAATTTAGTTTTGCCTTCCTTAAAAATTGTGACAGTCATTACTGTAACAGTAAATAAAAGTGAAGTTTTGTGTGTGAAAGTGGTTAAGTCTGCTAATGTGCATTGATAAAGAAAAAATAAACAGATAAAATTAATTCAGTGTTGGCCTATACTTGTTGCTTTCTTAACATGTCTTAAAAAAAAGNAAGAAAAAATAAACAGATAAAATTAATTCAGTGTTGGCCTATACTTGTTGCTTTCTTAACATGTCTTAAAAAAAAGGAAATCAATAGACATAAAAACAAAAGTTGCCAATCTGAGGGCAGTGGATGGACAAAAAAAACTGACAATGCAAATAAATTTGTTATGGCAAAATTAACTCTGTCANAAGAAAAAATAAACAGATAAAATTAATTCAGTGTTGGCCTATACTTGTTGCTTTCTTAACATGTCTTAAAAAAAAAGGAAATCAATAGACATAAAAACAAAAGTTACCAATCTGAGGGCAGTGGATGGACAAAAAAAACTGACAATGCAAATAAATTTGTTATGGCAAAATTAACTCTGTCAACAATATTGTCACAGCGACCCAACTTGGAGAAAAGTGATTTCCTAGATTTCCTACCCCAGGACAGAAAAAGAGTTAAGTGTTTGCCACGCTCCACATGATACCATGGAAAAAAACACTCTTTGTCTGGCTAATGTATTCTAGGGCTTCTAACATTCCTTCTCAGGACCAATAATCCAGGAAAAGGCAAGAGAATTAAGATGCACTAAGATGGGAATAGAGAATTTTCAAGCTTCAAGATAATTTTGTGTACTTAAGTTGAAATTTTTGTGTGCGCTTGCTATAAAAAACTTCACTATTACAAACAAGCACCAAGTCTGTATCTGTATGTTCGACAGTATGAAAAAACAAATTTTTTTCTCAGTTCAAGATAAATTTGTTTACAGCTGTAGTGTTAATATTATTTACTGTAATTTTAAAATAATAACATACTGGCTTGTTTTTACTGTAGTATACATNTTTGTCTGGCTAATGTATTCTAGGGCTTCTAACATTCCTTCTCAGGACCAATAATCCAGGAAAAGGCAAGAGAATTAAGATGCACTAAGATGGGAATAGAGAATTTTCAAGCTTCAAGATAATTTTGTGTACTTTAGTTGAAATTTTTGTGTGCGCTTGCTATAAAAAACTTCACTATTACAAACAAGCACCAAGTCTGTATCTGTATGTCCGACAGTATGAAAAAACAAATTTTTTTCTCAGTTCAAGATAAATTTGTTAACAGCTGTAGTGTTAATATTATTTACTGTAATTTTAAAATAATAACATACTGGCTTGTTTTTACTGTAGTATACATNACAGCTGTAGTGTTAATATTATTTACTGTAATTTTAAAATAATAACATACTGGCTTGTTTTTACTGTAGTATACATTTTTATATTTTTTATTGACAGTGTGCTAGTCTATACGATACCAAATAAACTACAGTAAAGTTATAATCTTATGAAGTGCCACAGTTCCCTAGAATAATTTCATAAAATCAGGACACCCTGAATCTGACCTCCCATAACATAAAAATTGTTGTTAAAGTATTGGTTTTTTTGTGTTAAGTTTGTTTTATCATTTCTGGAGTAATAAATTGCTCTTCAAATGAAATACATACCGTATTTACCCAAAAATAATGCGACCCTGAACATAATGCGACCTCCAACTCTTCGACTAAGTTTCTTGAAAAATTTTGTACATGGTTATATTAACTATTTTTAGTAAGTCTTTTGGAAGTCTTTGTGCAAGAGACTTTCTCCGCCGCAAGGAAAATCCACGACGACGTATCATTCCGACACACCAACCAACACTTGCCTCAAAACTTGTTTGTGGAATGTAAGTTCCCATGCAATTTCTTGGGCTTTCTGCCTAATCACGTCTTGTGATATCGGCACTTCCTCCTTTCATTTTTTTAANGTTCCCATGCAATTTCTTGGGCTTTCTGCCTAATCACGTCTTGTGATATCGGCACTTCCTCCTTTCATTTTTTTAATGAAGTTTACAACTCATTGCTCTGCTTCATTGAAACTGCCTTTTCTTTGGCACCCTGAATGCTTTCTGCGAGCTNAATGAAGTTTACAACTCATTGCTCTGCTTCATTGAAACTGCCTTTTCTTTGGCACCCTGAATGCTTTCTGCGAGCTTTATGATTTTTTGAAGTTTCCTAATGGCCTTACAAAATTGCTGCCTCGTCAAGCCCGGTACTCGTAAATTTGGGTCTCTACTGTAGTTTGCATTAAATTGGTTTTACTGTAATATCCAAAGAGAGAAGGTAGCATATCCATAAGTAAGTGAGATCACAGTGGCAATACAAGCACATGACATATGTTAGCTGCATCATGCACGGAAACACACCAACCCTTCCAGTCAAAAATAAAAATATAATTTTAGACATTGCAACAAAAAGTTTTTTGTTCAGAACTGTATTGATATCCAGGCTACACTTTGTATTACTTCTGGACCAATACAAATTTATCTGTGCTCTATGTTACTGGCAGCAGTGGTTTATGAGGCTACAGAACATAGTCTCAGCAGCGAATGATGTCTCTCACACTTAGGGAACCTTTCTCATTGGACGGTATGTTCTACTGTGTACAGTGCAGACCGTTCAAGCCACTTCGTATGCAACATCCCAGATAGAGAACACTGTGACTGAAAGGGCTTATGGCTAAGGGGAGGGAGCTGGCAGTCATTGGTTATTGGTTAGTACCGACAGCATTTTTAGATAATGTGCTGCTTGCAATACAGTGCTCGTCAAGAGAAACACAGTATGCACAGTGATTAAAAAAAAGTGCAACAAACTTATTTTTCAACCAGTTTCCCTTTAATTTTCAAATTTTTAACCCAAATTTTGTATGGTTTCTCAAAAACTGGTTGTAAGAGAGGTGGGCTTAATGAAAGGGGTCTCAGTAGTGAGGTTTTGCTGTATTTGCCATTATAGAATTTTCTTTCGGTAATTTCCTCATCACACAACCATACCACTTTAGTCTTGACTTCTTAATTGTATCTTGAATGGATGCTTATCTTAATACTACATTTTTCTTTCACGTGTTACACAGAAGTAGATGTTAAATTTTTTTAAAAATAATACATGAATATGTGTACATCTTTTATCCACAGTTTGTTGGTAGTTTTTGAGACCCATTATGTTGTTGAATTTGTGATATGGGGCAATGGCAAACCAGTTGTGTGTGGTGTATGGCATAAAGATTTACGTGTATGTATTGGAAGGTGGGTGCATGAATACTGGTTTTGTGTTGCATGCAGTTGGCTGCAGTTCAACAGGAGTGCATGTACCATCAGCAGTATGGTGTGGGGCTGGGCATGGCTCCCATGCCAATAGCGCCCACCATGATGGTCATGCCTCAGCCGGAGGTGGCGATGGTGCCAGAGGTACCTGCCCCACACCTGCCCATCTTCTCCACGGGCGAGTCCCAGCCACTCACCTCGCAAGCCGTTGCCGATAGGCTCAAGGAAAGGTAACATCATCAACTTTTCTTACTATATTTGTTGTAAGTGAATTTATTTCGGGGGAAAGCAGGTCTGCAACTGCGTTCTTATTGATGAAAACTTTTTTATTCTGTGCATGCAGAAGAGAGATTGTGAACCGATTATGTGTAGATAGATGTTGGTAGGATAAAGCTTACAAAATTATTGGAGTATTAAGTCTAGGACATGGCTTACAGTGGAATTGCTCTTATCGTTTTTCATGGGACTACTAGATAAAAACCTGTATGTGGCAACCTACAGTCAAGAGAATTGACTTTTATATCTGAAAAATACAATATTTAACGTCAAACATAGTGCTGGGGACACTAAGGCCTGCAATACCATATTTTATTGCATAATGGTCAGCATCACATAATAGTCGCATCATAATTTTTAAGTGCAGAAAAGGGTAAAAAAAATTTTAGTGTAAAAATTATGGTCTTTACAGTACTGCAGTCAAGCCAAAAATGTTAAAATGCACCTTACTTCAGACATCTCTCCTCAAACATATTCGTGGGTCAGCCTCCCCTTCACAAAGCATGAAGGGTATGAGTCGAAGCAGTTCTGGCTGAGAAGTTGCAGCAGAAGGCAGCTGAGGATGACCCAAAGTGTTTTTGCCTTCCCTCACA
Organism: Clitarchus hookeri; assembly: GCA_002778355.1. Classification (NCBI taxonomy): domain Eukaryota; kingdom Metazoa; phylum Arthropoda; class Insecta; order Phasmatodea; family Phasmatidae; genus Clitarchus; species Clitarchus hookeri. Next base: position 15,329 of record NQII01006089.1, read on the forward strand.
AAGGGTGCAAAGAGACTATCCACCTCCCACCCATTGCTCAAGAGAGGGAAGATACAAGAACTCTGCAANCCCTCACAAAGGGTGCAAAGAGACTATCCACCTCCCACCCATTGCTCAAGAGAGGGAAGATACAAGAACTCTGCAACTGTTGCTAGCGTCCATTTTGCATACGGATCTATGACTCCAACCTTTCATGTGTAAACGAAAGTCTATGCAAAGGCATGAAATAAAATCAAGGGTATTGCCTATAAATCAGTTAATCTGTTTGATAATATATAACTGATAAAATCCATAAAAACAGCAGTCCCAATCTATATATTATGTGTTCAAGTCATTAGTGGACTGCTTCAGTTGCAATATGTGAATTTGTTTCAAGTAACCACTCAGATCACGTGGTGTAATCAAACTTTTTCCATGGGCAGGTTATGAACATAACACACAACTTTGTTGGTTAAACATTATTATTAATATTTTACGCAACAAAAATTAGCAAAAAGTGTGACTTTTCTTTTGTTTGCTGCAAATTTTCCTCATCTTTCAGAATTTTAAAATGTTGACACACACATACACAGCAAACTCCCGGTTATTTGGTTTTTGGATTATTTGTGCATTACTTAGGAGTTAAAATAAAAACTTTAGTAGTCATGATTTCACATTAAAAAAAATTTGTGCTGCTGTGTTTTCATTTAATGATCCTCACTTCTGTATAACGCATACTATGTTTGTTTAAACGAACAGCCTAAAGATGAGATAAAAAACAACTTATTCAAGTCAATTTATGATAAAATATTCACTTTAAATTTTAAATAAAAAACTTTGGTTTTCAAAATTGAGTAAAATTTAATTTTTACTTATTTTAATGTTTTCGCCAAGTGTTCTTTCATCGGCCACGTCTATACCTCGTGCCAAATTCCGTTTACAATAACAAGATCATAGATCTTTCAATACAGTATAAAGAAAATCACAATTTATTTGATTAATTATTATTAAAACTATAGTCTACTTGCTGCCGTTGCAATCATTTTAAGCCTAACATCCGCTTATTTTGATTACTGACCTGTACTGTATGTATGTGTGTGCATATGTATTGTTAGTATACATACGCATATAGTATATGTGCGTGTAGGTCACACAGTTATTTTATATTTGTNCCTCACAAAGGGTGCAAAGAGACTATCCACCTCCCACCCATTGCTCAAGAGAGGGAAGATACAAGAACTCTGCAATAGTTGCTAGCGTCCATTTTGCATACGGATCTATGACTCCAACTTTTCATGTGTACACAAAAGTCTATGCAAAGGCATGAAATAAAATCAAGGGTATTGCCTATAAATCAGTTAATCTGTTTGATAATATATAACTGATAAAATCCATAAAAACAGCAGTCCCAATCTATATATTATGTGTTCGAGTCATTAGTGGACTGCTTCAGTTGCAATGTGTGAATTTGTTTCAAGTAACCACTCAGATCACGTGGTGTAATCAAACTTTTTTCATGGGCAGGTTATGAACATAACACACAACTTTGTTGGTTAAACATTATTATTAATATTTTACGCAACAAAAATTAGCAAAGAGTGTGACTTTTCTTTTGTTTGCTGCAAATTTTTCTCATCTTTCAGAATTTTTAAATGTTGACACATACATACACAGCAAACTCCCAATTATTCGGTTTTTGGATTATTCGTGCATTACTTAGGAGTTAAAATAAAAACTTTAGTAGTCATGATTTCACATAATACAATTTGTGCTGCTGTGTTTTCATTCAATGATCCTCACTTCTGTATAACGCATACTATGTTTGTTTAAATGAACAGCCTAAAGATGAGATAAAAAAAACAACTTATTCAAGTTAATTTATGATAAAATATTTACTTTAAATGAAAAACTTAGTTTTCAAAATTGAGCAAAATTTAATTTTTATTTATTTTAATGTTTTTGTCAAGTGTTATTTCATCGGCCGCGTCTATAACCTCGTGCCAAATTCCGTTTACAATAACAAGATCATAGATCTTTCAATACAGTATAAAGAAAATCACAATTTATTTGATTAATTATTATTAAAACTATAGTCTACTTGCTGCCGTTGCAATCATTTTAAGCCTAACATCCGCTTATTTTGATTACTGACATGTACTGTATGCATGCGTGTGCATATGTATTGTTAGTATACATACGCATATAGTATATGTGCGTGTAGGTCACACAGTTATTTTATATTTGTNGTGTGCATATGTATTGTTAGTATACATACGCATATAGTATATGTGCGTGTAGGTCACACAGTTATTTTATATTTGTTTGGGGCGGAAGGATTTATAATGCGTCAAAGGCTGAAAACAGAACTTATTTGCAGGGCTTCAGAAAAATTTGATGCATGAATGAACTGTACACGTCTGTCTTCCTTCTTCACATGGTATTTTCTTTGCTGCAGTCCGTCACCCAGAAATTATTTGGCTGTTGAGCAAAGTTGTGACACATGCCTCATCAAGCAGTTCAGGAGCAAGCTCTGATCTGCTTGCATCTTTGTCTTCTGACAACTTCTCAAAAGTTCCAAATGCAAACGGACAAGGTTTCTTATGTAATTACGTATGGTCTTGGCCCTTATTTTGGAAACATGCTGGTGGATTAAGTGAAGTCTGTTTCATTCTTTTCTGTTTCATTTGATGAAAGTTCAAACAAAGTCAGCCAAAGGGGCTAAATGGACGTAGTTCTTCATTACTGGAATGATGATTCCAACACAGTTGTGACAAGGTACCTCACTTCTGCATTTCTGGAGCGAGCAACTGCGAAAGATTTAGTGATACTGTCACAACAACCATGTCTATTTTAGGAATGAGAAATCAGCGTAAGTAAATACAGTATTAGTATACTGTATAACCATGACACGTTTCATCATCATGTGACTTGCTTTGTGCACTTTTTCTTTCAAAGTGTAGATGTGGGCAAGTGTGGTCTGCACATAGGTGCAACGAAAGGGACGGGCAAGGGGCAATTCCCCCCCCCCCTATTTTTTTTTTCCAAACATGATGTCTAGACTTTTTCACAATTATAAATAATAATATTAGTTACAAACAATTTGTTCATACAATAATACATTTTATCTATAAATATATTAAGTACTACGTATTCATACATATCACAGTGTCTGAGTGGGCCAGCAGTAACGTGTGACATTGTGCAGTTAAAAGTAATTGTAAATATATGTCTGTGTATATAGATTTTAAAGAATTGTTTGTTACCAAAGGATAGTTTAAGTTTCCACGTATTTCACATGGACAAAAANTGTGTATATAGATTTTAAAGAATTGTTTGTTACCAAAGGATAGTTTAAGTTTCCACGTATTTCACATGGACAAAAAAGAAACTTTAACAAGCTAGCTAAAAGACTACAATTGGTTGTGATATTTATTCCGAATATATAAATACACAATGTTGTAATATGAAAAATATTATAATTTAATTTCTAATATTTTATAATATCAATAAGTATTAACAAAATTATGGAAATACTTGGAAAGAGTGTGTGCCCTCCTCAAAATGATGATGATGTGCCAATGGGCCTTTTTTTTATAGTTACAAATTTGTGTTACTTATTCAGAGATGCTAGTAGACTAGTTCTGTCATAACCATCAGAAATAAAGTTTTGTAGAAAGATATGGTAGTTATCCAGTACCATCATTCAGTAGTTGTTGCGAAAGAGTAGCAAAATGAGTGAAAGATCACCATATTGCCTACAAATTTTGAATTATCAAGGCCATACCTCCTGAGATCTAACTTTTCTCAATGAAGTTTCTTACCAGTGTGACAAGCACCAAAGCTGCCGCTTGGTAGAAAGTGTTTATACTGGTGTCTAAAGGGCCAATTTACTACTTAAGTAAACACAGGGCGATTGGAGTTCAAAAACAATCTAGTTTTATTATTCCTTTAACAGGTTCATCGACATACAAGTTCCCTAGACAACTCCCTCCCGTTTATGTACGTGGATTACTTATAGTTCGCGTCGTG
>NQII01006089.1:20071-30758 GCA_002778355.1 Clitarchus hookeri
CATCTTCCCCTCCACCCCTCTTCTTCCTCCTGGCAAACGGATGCCCAACAAACATTATACCATGATAAACAAACTCCCACGGCTTTAATTTCAAATACTGATAAAATATTACCAAGCCCTGGTAAACGAAAGAAAATGAACCGCATATCCTGATAAATAATAATATTGCATCAATACAAACTATTCAACAGATAATTGATTTCTGCACTAGCCACATTTTAGGAATCACATTTCTGCATGTCGGTAGTAGCGCAATAGAAAAGACCGAGGCTGACTTAGCGCATAGGTACAGTGGTAAACTAACGACTCAGTCATCAAGAGAACATAACATAACAGACAAAATTAATAGTGAAATAACAATGTTATTTGACAAATAGTGTAAATTTATTGTCAGTATTTAGCATGTGTGTAGTATGTTTTCAGAATGCATATGAGTGGTTACCACATGAAATCAATTCAAAACACTTGTAGGTAATATACTTCGTACTTAAATATTAGTTAACTATGCCAATGAAATTATTATTGGGACAACAGATATATTGAAAATGAGGTATACTTATTTCCTAAGCCTAAAATACTAGTCTAGCAAGCATAGTAGCAATATTGTATTTTAGGTTATAAGACCTACAAAGCGTTTTATCTCAAAAAAAACTTTATTTGTATCCAGTGAAACCAAAACTAAAATCTAGAAGCTCAGTATCCATCAACATCTTACGTGAATTAATTTGGCAAGACTGCACGACAGCCACAACATACAAAATGTAAAATTTAATTTCTCCTAAACGAAACATATAATCATTTCGTAATCAAGGGAGTATGTTTTAACTATATAGAACTATCAGTATGCAAAATTTCAAAATTTTTTAAAAACTCTTTTACTTTTACAAAAGCCTAAAATTGAGATATTTCCAAAAATTTTCAGTTTTCAAAAAATAAATTCTTAAAAAGAGGATACTTTTTGGGAAGCTAAACATTTTCAAATGTGTTAAAATAATCATAAAAAATGTATAAGCTAAGTTGTTTGGTTTTAAATGGTGAAAAAAATTTATGAATATCAAGAAAATCGACACATTATTGCTTATTTNTAAGCTAAGTTGTTTGGTTTTAAATGGTGAAAAAAATTTATGAATATCAAGAAAATCGACACATTATTGCTTATTTTTTACTTTTGTTAACATACCTAATGCTTGCTTGGTTTTCTTAAAATAACATATCAGAATGAAGTTCAGTTGATTCTTAATGAACTTGTTTTTGAATCGATCTAAAATCTGTCATAGGAGCTGAGATATGTAAGAAAATATAAACCCTTGCAGTCTAGTTTTTTTGGCTACCCCTGCTCTTCTGTGACCCCTCCCACCGGTAAAATATTCACATGATAAATTTTTAAAACAGTTTTTTGTCACCTGTCTGATGGTAGAAACAACATGTATTTTTGTGAATTTTATTTAAAATGGTGCTGCAACCATCCTTGGATGATTTCTAATGGAAAGGCCCTTCCTCCTATGCTTTTTCATGCCTGCTCGCCCTTTCTATGTAATGCTGTCTTCCTCATTGTCGCTTGCTGTTTGCTTTCCTCCCCCTCCCCCCACCACTTTCTCTCTCTCTNTCTCTCTCTCTCTCTCTCTCTCTCTCTCTCTCTCTCTCTCTCTCTCTCTCTCTCCTGGTTGTCTCTTCTGGGAACGTTGCAACAGAGAGAGAACTTTGACCAACAGTAAACTAATGTAAGAAAATAATGTAAATAATTTGGGATTTAGTATTTAAAAGTTTATGCACAAAAAAACTGGTGAAAACATGTAAGTTGCACAGTTTTTTTTTTTTCCTATTCCTTTCACAGTACAGAGCTTTCATTTAAAAATTATGTTAATACATTTTCGGGTAATAAACATTTAAAAATTTTGTCTGATTTTCTGGGGTGATGCTGTTTTAAAGTATACTTTTGTAGCTTAAAGTAATGTTTTTTGATAATATTTTGTTAATAGGGATGTCAAAATATAAATTTTACTTTGATTCTGATTTTTGACTCTTATTCCAAGACCTTTTACTCGATTCCACCTCGTTACTGATACCATAAATTACGGTTATAAAATATTTGGTGATGGTGAATGCGAAGTAAAAAATGCTTCAATCAAAACTGCTACAACTTGCACGCACTGTTGAGGTTATATGAGCCTAAAAAAGATCCCATTGTGGCTGGGTTAACTTGGTAAAAAGCCTCCATCTTCTTCTCCCTCACTGTTTCCCAATCTTCACCTCTCCTCGCTCCTCAGCCACCTGCTCCTCCCATCTCTTATTTGGTTACTTTAATTGTATGTAATAAAAACTAATAAACATTTTTTACTTTTTTTTTTAATCATGTATTTTATGGACATCTATTTGAACCACAAATAAACATACATAAAATTAATTATTAAAAATATTTCTTGACATTATAATCCATAATTTTGTACCAACAACTGTAGTTATTACTATGATGGTTTCTTGCAAAGAGTGCTTTCTGAAGCATCCATAATGAAAATATACTTAAATTTTGATTAAAAATAAACTTATTAACTTTTCTTAACATTTAAATAAGAAAAATAGTAGCAAAATATTTTACAGTGTCACAAAATGCATGCTTTCTTCTTTTTTATGCAACTTAAATAATATTTTTCTTACCATTATAGCAATGTATATACTACTTTGTAATAAGTTCTCCATATTTTACAGTCGGGAACAGTGCTCCATTAGAAATCACTCTACTTACAAGTAACTAGTCATTGCCTGTAGCTTAGTATCGCCCACATTACTATTCTCAAATTTTTTTAATGTGATACTTTGATGCTGGTTGAGTATCAATGATAAAGTATGTCTCATCTACAAAGGCAAGATTTTGACAGGCAAAAGTAACACCAATGTTTACTTTATGCTTATATATCCCTCTGCCATCAGTTGGTAGGTAAAGTATCAGCTGTATTGTTTGTTTACATGTTATCATCTAACCCATTTGTCATTGCACTGCTGAAAAATTTTAGTGTTTTTTTATAGAAAGTTCTGTCTCAAAAATAGCTAGGTAATGGAAGTAAAAATAGGAAAGCATGAATAAAATATAATATTTGTCAGGAAATTGTAATGTGGAAGTATAAAAGTATGAAAAGAAACAAGTTTAAACTTACAAAATGTACACACGTTGTGGGCTAAGAGCATTGTTTCACTATGCAGCAAGGCTTCAGACATTACTCTTGCTGTATTTTTCAATAGTGGACAGTCTTTTTGTAATATAGATTTTACACTAACCATTTTCTGAGGCGATACTTGCTCACTGCTGTAACTTGGAGGAACCAGAAGGAATAATATGACACTTACAGCAGGCAAACATGTTTGTAAAACAAAGCTGTGGTGCACTGTTTAATTAACTTTCATTTGCAAAAATTAATGATTACCATGAATGAATTACACAAGTACAATAAAGATTTCACAAAGCATTGTCATAGCTCGATGCGTGACCCACTTGCGTTTAATGTTGTTTGCTTGCGTGGATGTGTGTCACTATGGGGCATACATGTCCTTCCATCATTCATAGCTGGACACTGAATAAGGCTGTAGTAGCAGTGTGAGCCACAGAACTTAGTTCAGTGAACATGCAGCATGCCCCGACAGCGCATTAACAAGTCTTTGCCCAGCTGGATGATTTTGAGAGAGGCCATCCACATCTTCGGCCTCACAGAGGCAGGTTGGACATTTCTGCTCACTGCTCCCCACTTGAACTGTTTTGCTCACACCTAGAGTCACTGTTGGATGCAGTGTGAGCAGGAGGGTACACACGCCTGTCGAGAAGGCTCGGGTGATCCCGGTGGATCATCAGTTGGGAGGAATACATCACTGCAGCTGGGGATACGTCTGTGTCCACCAGTACCATATCTAGGTGGATGGCAGAGTGGGATCTATCATTGTGGCTTCCCATACATCTGCCATTACGACCTGAGCATTGCCAAGCATGTGTGACCTTCTGCTGGGAACGGGCAGCATGGCATCTGCTGATTGGCGACGAATGGGGTTCAGCGACAAATCTTGGTTCTATCTGGATACAGACGACCACCAAATTCGAGTCGGGAGATGTCCTGGCCACTGCCACGATCCATGCTTCATTGCAGAGCTGCACACCGTCCCAACAAGAGGTGTCATGGTGCAGGGTGCTGTTTCTTAGATTCCCGCACCCCACTGGTGGTGATTAAGGAACCATGATTCTGCGACCATGTGCACTCCCCTTCCTGGTACAGCTTGACAACCCCATTTTCCAGCATGATAATGCCCGGCCCCACACAGCACAGGTATCTGTGGCCTGCCTTCGTGATGTCGACATACTTTCTTGGACAGCAATTTAGTCAGGATCTTTATCAAGAGAACACCGACGTCTTTATGCCTCCATGCCCGACCATATCGCCACCTGTCTCCATCTGTTATCCAATACCATACTAAATGCATCCTGCAAGTGTTGGTCCCCTGCAATACATTCTTGGTGTGGTACAATATGTTGATGATTTCTGTATGCATAATACCATGTCTTGTGCCTTTACCACTTAAGTGCCCTTGCAATGGCACCTTTAGGGTGATCAAGTTTTTTTGCAAATGAGTGTATTATAAACATCAAATTGTAGTTTGGATGTTAACAGGAAATATGTTAAGCTTGGTAACTAGGAAATTAAGGAAATTCTCAGGCAATGCATTTTTCTTCACAAGGTATTTTGGCATTGAAAGTGGCATTTTGCAATGAAAGTGGCATCTGCTTGTTGCAACCAGGTGCATCTTTTGCATACAGGAAGCACCGCATTTACCAGCATCACTAACAGACTACTCGCAACAACATTTGCAAAGCAATGCTTAGTTTTTGCTGAACCTAAACAATTTGGTTTGAATATACTTAGCGTGGAATAATGATAGTATTACTCCAAAAGTACATGTGTGTCCTACTTGCTTTGCTTTATTAATGTAATGCAGTAACGTGATGCTTTAAATACTAAACAGAAGGGGTTGGGGGGTTGAGAAGTCTTGTCCAGTAACATAGACAAAATGACTAGCCATGGCGACGGTCCAAGAATTGCCAGCCGAATACACATTAGTAGCAAGTTGATTTGTTGCACATGGAAATATGTTAAATAAAAAAATTTACAGATCTCGTGGAAAATATAAAACTCAGTGTATTCATTCGCATGTGTTTTATTTTACATCTGCAAAACATTCATTTTTTGTGGCTGTGCATGTCTTAACTGTGCAGTTCCTTCAGATAGCAGCACAGACACCTGTTGTATCCCATCTTGCAATAATTACATTTTATATCTCATACTGGTTTAAAACGATTAAGGTTTAAAATATATTGCATAAAATTATTGTAGAAATTTTTAAAAAATATCCTGTGACAGTTCTGGATCCTCTAATTAATTTTAAGAATGTACATTACAAAGTGAGCACTTGTATATGGTATCTTGGATGGGGGAAAATGAGGAGACCACTTAAAATAAAATATATTAATAATTTTTCTTAGAACTTTTTTCTGTCTACATATTTCTCCATGGTCTGTTGTGTATGGGCACTGCTGTCAGAATAGCCAACATAANTGAAAGTGGCATTTTGCAATGAAAGTGGCATCTGCTTGTTGCAACCAGGTGCATCTTTTGCATACAGGAAGCACCACATTTACCAGCATCACTAACAAACTACTCGCAACAACATTTGCAAAGCAATGCTTAGTTTTTGCTGAACCTAAACAATTTGGTTTGAATATACTTAGCGTGGAATAATGATAGTATTACTCCAAAAGTACATGTGTGTCCTACTTGCTTTGCTTCATTAATGTAATGCAGTAACGTGATGCTTTAAATACTAAACAGAAGGGGTTGGGGGGGTTGAGAAGTCTTGTCCAGTAACATAGACAAAATGACTAGCCATGGCGACGGTCCAAGAATTGCCAGCCGAATACACATTAGTAGCAAGTTGATTTGTTGCACATGGAAATATGTTAAATAAAAAAATTTACAGATCTCGTGGAAAATATAAAACTCAGTGTATTCATTCGCATGTGTTTTATTTTACATCTGCAAAACATTCATTTTTTGTGGCCGTGCATGTCTTAACTGTGCAGTTCCTTCAGATAGCAGCACAGACACCTGTTGTATCCCATCTTGCAATAATTACATTTTATATCTCATACTGGTTTAAAACGATTAAGGTTTAAAATATATTGCATAAAATTATTGTAGAAATTTTTAAAAAATATCCTGTGACAGTTCTGGATCCTCTAATTAATTTTAAGAATGTACATTACAAAGTGAGCACTTGTATATGGTATCTTGGATGGNGTCTTGGATGGGGGAAAATGAGACCACTTAAAATAAAATATATTAATAATTTTTGTTAGAACTTTTTTCTGTCTACATATTTCTCCATGGTCTGTTGTGTATGGGCACTGCTGTCAGAATAGCCAATATAATAATCACTGTAATTTATTCACACATCATCTGATGTAGGATTTTGTACGAGGTGCATNATAATCACTGTAATTTATTCACACATCATCTGATGTAGGATTTTGTACGAGGTGCATTGCTAGTTTTGTTTCTCATGTTACCACATAATGGCTGCGTTCGTGGCTGAGATGTACTTTACTCATGTACTGCGTTGTTAGTGTGTAAGTTCTGCCCCCTGTTAATACTATACTCTTAGATCCTCTACATTGCAGTTTTTTGTGTGTGTTAGCACATGTGTGTATGGCTATGTGGGTCTTGTAGTTATTGGCTGTTGGATGCAGGTTGGTAGCACTGAAGGAAGTGAACCTGCGGCACATACAGGATCGTGACCGCGTGGCGGATGACATGGTTTCCACGAGTACTGACCTCAAGGAGCTGGAGCAAAATGGGCCTGTCCTCGCCCAGAGATTCAAATTTTACCAAGAGTTGCGTGGGTATGTCACAGACTTGGTAGAGTGTCTAGACGAGAAGGTGGGTTCTTGAACACGCTTGCTGCATTTCTCAAGGGGGGGGTGCGTGCACGGCAGGATTGGACAAAGTTTCAGGCAGTGTACCGTTAGTGCTAGTTCTCTGGAATCACTTGTTGTTCATACTTAGCAGCGTGAACGGGAGTCATGTACAGTGGTTGAAATTTTTCTTCTATTACCACTGCTTGTANTGTTGTTCATACTTAGCAGCGTGAACGGGAGTCATGTACAGTGGTTGAAATTTTTCTTCTATTACCACTGCTTGTATTTCATTTTCTCAGTTCAATTTTATATATCTGGCTGCGCAAAATTAAATAGTGCAGCACTTCATAGTGGTCCAAAGATGCAAAAGTAAGTGTGTAATGAAGCTACATGCTGTCTGTGGAATGTTGTATTCATAAAACAGTGCGGCTAGTGTCAGGGAAAATGGGGAAAACTTGAAAAGGTCAGGGAATTCTGCATTTCTTGAAAAGTCAGGGAAATATAGAGAAATTTATGCATGGTCAGGCAATTTACTTAATGTGGTTACAAATGTAATTACGAGTAGGGGGGTGCGAATAGTGGATTTTGATGTTAGATTATTTTCGAATTGAATAGTAATATTTTCAAATAGCATGTGAATTGTTTTGAAGTCAAATAGCTACCAGTAAACATTTCATTCCAGTTATATATAACAGAAATAAATATAATTTCACTGATCACACAACAAACCGTTCCCACACAAATAATACTTGCATCTTCAAGGGTAATATGTAATTTTTACGAGATGATATTCTGCTTATATTGAACTTAAAAAGTATGCTGCAAAATATAATGTAACCATTAATAAATATATATATATAATTATATAAGAATATAGTAGATACATTTCGGTCATCAGAAAATATCTCAAAGTTCGTTGCAATAAAAGTAAAAACTTATCGGGAAAGGAAACTATTTCCTTGATATTGCAAATTTGTTTTCAGCAGTGATAAAGTTATATTTCAGTGATCATCATTGTTTGTGACATGTGTAAAGCCATAAATTTAAATAGGGGTATTTTCGTGGTAGAATTGGTAGTAGATTCTGCAAACACAGGTTCGGTGCATGTGGTTTACAATTTTGGTACATTGACGAGTACATGAGACAGCGACACTGTGAACCATTGTAAACTTTTGAAAGTGTTTGCATAAATAAATACTATAATTTCCCTGGAATTACCAAAAAAAATCTGTCTCTCCACCATACGGGACTGTGCAGTATGCGAATAAATGTAATACAAAGACGTTTTTGTTTTGGTAGTGCACAACTGCGATAGCCTATTTCTTCGGCAGTAAACAATAAGAATGAAGAAATATGCCCTATTTCCGTAATTGTTACAGTGAAAATAAATGTGTGTGTAACGGTTTTCTTTATAATTGTGGTTTTTATCATGTTTCTAAACAAGTTTTTGAGTGACATACTTATGTAAAAAGCCATCTATATGGGGAAAAAAATTTTAAGAATAAAATTTTTTTTGCACATTTTTAACATTTTTTTTTAATGCATGAACTACTATTTTGTGATTACATATATGTCAAGTGGTAGCCCACAGCATATTTGTACAACTTTGGTAGTATTTGTTATTATTGCTGCAGCAAAACAGAACAATTTAATATTTGTCATATTATTAATACAATATGAAGTGTAAAATGTTTTTATTCGAGGTAAATGCCATCACATAATGTACACATCACAATGTATACAAGTTGAACAATGTTTGGTACAATTATAAAATATTAAATTTTTTTGGTATCCAACATCCTTACTATTTATTTTTTGCTTCATAAAATTGATTATAACTTATTAAATACATAATAATTTTACAAAATAATTGAGCTCCAACGTAAAGTACTTCTAGTTCAGATTAATTTATCCGTGGTACCTTTTGTATACCTGAAGTGTTAGAAACCAGTACCGCTTACTTAAAGTTAGCAGTGTTGGTTTCTAATTCATTTGAAGATGTTACTTTGATTCTGATTTTTAGTATGTTGTGACTTATTCATCATAATTTGCAGTATTGTACTATGCAAATGTGGCATTTAAACTAAAGTTAGTGTATCACATTTATACTGCACACAATTTTTCAAGAAAAGTGCCTTCCAATATACCAAAATAAAAAACTAAAATAATACTCAATACATGATTTTAACCATATAGTTTTTCATGTGCTATTTGTAAATATTACTGATTTAAAAGTATCTTCGTACAAATTCTGTAAAATGTGTGGTTGCTAGAAGTTATCTTGTGATTTTTAGTTTTGTAGATGCATATGTGAAATAATATTTGTGTAGTGCATTTCAATGCATCTATTTAACTTTTTCCAATCTGCCGTTTGTGCGCAGGGGTCTGAATAAATCTTCTCTGTAGTGTACCATATTATCTTAAGTAGCATGTAATGCTGTACTTAACATAGTATACTTTAGTACATATATTGTGTGTGCCAAATGCCACAATATGTACATATCATTCATGTGAACTTTGCATGTAAAATTTGACTGTCCATTTTTGTTCAGTCTATTTTAGGGTTTTTTTTACCACATGATTGTGTGAATCAGTTTTGTACTGGTTATCGGATCAATTTATGAAAGGTGTATTGTATTGGTTTTTTTCTGTATTGCCCATCACTAATTGTTTATATTTGAAACAAAGACTTTTTGTACTAAATGAAAGTTTCTCCAACTACACATTTCATACCAAATTTAAAGGCAGTTTCATTTAAATGGCTCGTACAGCTAAGTTTGTAATGTTTTTCAGTCTGTTGTGTGATGCTGCATGTGCTGCAACTGGTTTGTCTTGTAAGTTGTGGATGTGATCAGCTATGGCTTGTTTAGTGTCTGCTCTGTGGCCATTCACTCTCTGCCTGAGTGTTGGTGGTGAGGCCGACTATTCTGCATTACAGTGTTGGCACTGTAGCTGATAGATCAGATTTTCTGTTGCACAGTTGTAGTTGCCTTGGATGTGTATGTACGGCTAGTGAGTCTGCTATTGAAAGAAATTGAGAGGATGGCACAGGAGCCACAGCGTGGGCTATTGCAGGGGTGGGATCCTTTGGGGGTGATAGTTTGGTTGGCATTTGTGGTGGGCTGCAGCTTTGGACGAACCAGTTTGTTGCGGAGGTTAAATTGCCTTTTGAAGACCAATCTTGGCGGGTTGGAGAGCGGGTCTTGTGTTTGTGGTGAGGAAACCAAAATTTTGTGTCCAGAGTGGAGAATGTTTCTTAGTTTACTTAAGTCTTCATGATATGGGACCACCAGGGGTATATCAGAGTTGTTGACCTTGATTTGTGTTCCGGTATTTGATATTGCTTGCTAAATCTGTTTGTGGACGAGGTGCCTGGGGTAGCCCCTGTCGAGGAATGCTCTGACTATTGGTTCCCACTGTTTGTTGAGATCACTGTTGGTAGAGCAGATACGTTTGGCTCTTGTGTCGAGACTGTAGGGTAGAGATTTTTTGACATGGTATGGGTGGTAGCTGCCAAAATGTAAGTACTCGAGGTTGTGGGTGGTTTTGGTGTATAGCTGTGATGAATGTAAGTTACCCCTCTAGGGCAGGCGGCTGGAGGGAAGGTACGGATGCACCTGGTGAGCACTGGTGCGTTGCGGGTTAGCCAGTGTACAGGTGGAGGCTGGCCAGACACTCTGCGACATGGGAATTCAATGGCGTGTGTGGCCTAACAACTGGATAAAAAAAAAGGGGGGG
>NQII01006089.1:35297-71783 GCA_002778355.1 Clitarchus hookeri
CGAGCAGCACTGTTCCTAACAACGACTATCATTGGGCGACATTATACGTCACGTGAAGTGCTGGCCAATAAAATACCACCTTAGATGAAGAAGATGAGTCGCGTTCGGCAACTGTTCCACGGCCGTATAACCTACAAGAACAAGAATCACATGGCCGTAGAAATGCACGATAATTCTGATTGTTATGAACTTACGTGGGATGCAATTGCATTCACAACAATTCAAATGTAATTTCACGTGTATGCGTTGGATATGCCTTTCGGCCCGCAATGGAATTATTTGGTGACGTTTATAAGAAGTTCGCAAAATTAAACAAAGTTAATAAGAGTGCGTGAAAAGTAGGACTCGTTTCATAGCCATCTTGATTCTTAAAACAATACGGGTTTAAGATTCCAAGCGTTACTTTCTTAATGCTTGTGAGCAGTGTTCATTAATTCAGCTGCTAAAATACGTGCAGAGGAAAATGTTTATTCACGTACAACTGAGCGCCATTATATCAATAAAAAATACTTTTGTTTTAAAAATATACAGGGCCTACTTCACGAGTCTATAACAAGTGTTTCACTTTTAAAGCGACGGACGGCAGATAAAATACAATTAGCGAAATGGAAATACCATTTAGAGTGATGAGCAGTTATTTATTTTAAGATGGCACACAGAAGTTTGTTTACATGCGACGGCTGGTGGCAAACTTTGTATGCATTATATTTATATGAAACCATTAATACTGATAGGTAAGTTAACTTGCATGTATTTCTTATTTACTTATGCTGGCAAGATTAGGGCCATGTAGGCCCTCTCTTACATGTGTGTTATAGAACACAGATATAACAGCAAAATAGCTTAAATAATTTTAATCCCGAAAAATTTACGGGAAAAATTATTTCCCGCCCGACCTTTTCGAAAAATATATTTCCCGAATTTTTCCCGAAAAGTCGGGATCCCGCCCAGCTCTAGTACTGACTATTTCAAAAATAGCTTATGGTCATTTTGAAAAAAACATGTTTTGGCCATTAAAAAAAATAGATATTCTTCGTTTGGCCTAACAAAAAAGATAGGGATATAACTAGGGATGGGGCAAGTAACAAAATGTAGGAACTGTGACACACTGTGACAGTGACACAGTTGTCACTGTGATATTTAGCAGTGACTGTGTCACTTCCATACGTAATTTCATAAGCATCTAAGTTACATCATCGTATGCATAACTTAACCATAGAATTCGTTAACCTGTGTAAAAATAGTGTGATACTAAATTACGTGTCAGAAATATGAAATAATAAAATTCTACTTTGCCAAAATAATGTAATAAATATTATGGCAAACATCAATATTATTTAGGGCAGAAAACCTCCCCTAATACCCTACTAAAATTCAAATTTTTAAAATTAGTATTTGTATAATGTAAGTCATTCTGATGCCGAAGCCAAAATAATATACTACTATGCAAGTTGAAACCTCTCTCATGAAAAATTGTGTGGCAGTCATTTGTATGATTCGGTTTTTGGCATGTACGCAACATGATATAAAAAGTATACTTGGCGCAAGTCGCTTCTTGTCACAAAGAACGACGCATGCGCAAGGCAAAGCTTTTCTTGTAAACGACAGAGGAACAAACGTCACAGGCGCGAGGCAAGCGCTCCTTGTCATGACGAGGGATGAACTGCACCAGTGCGTATGGTGCGCAGGCACGAGGCAGTTAATTAATCCTTGTCATGCTGAGTAGCGAACAGGGACGGAGCAAAAGTGTTTGTGGACAATAGGTTACATGAATGAAACTAATATTTACGTATGTGCATAATGCAACATTTTGCAATACAATTCACAAAACAAAGAGTTGAATAGGTAATTGATTCAAAATTGGTAAAAGTAATGACAATAAAAGATATATGTAGATCATAATGAATTATCAGAATTAAACTTTCACAACTGAATTCAGTACTAGCAACCGTAAATTTCACAAATAAATAAAAAGGTATAGTTTTAGAACAAATTATCAAGCAAAGTTCAATAAAGTGTACTTCATTACATAAATATACCGCCAAATTCGGCATTGCTGGAGAGTTTGGCATGGCAACGGACGTCAAAGTCACTAGAAATGTTGATAGTCGTTGAACTAAAATTTTTGTCGCTGAATGCTTGGAGAAGTTCTTATATCTGGTAGCAATGTTACTCATTTGGCAATTGCCTGAACAAAACTCAGGAATTTTTTGTAAATGCAATTGAACTCTCAGAGAAAGATTTTTTTTTTCTTCACTCAAACACTAAAAATAAAAAAATAAGATACCAATAGTTGAACATCAATTTTTTAAGGGCTCTTTCTAGCTGGTGCATGAAGTGCATATGCGGATGTTTGGTAGAAAACTCATGATTTAAAAAGGGTTGTATATTTGGCAGTTGTGTCCTAAACTTTGAAGGCATTTAAGAAACTTAGTGTCCAAAGACAAATTTAGTGTTCTCATTTCAACTCCAAGGATTATTTTTGTGGGCCTAAAAATTGCTAAAATGGATTTTGCCAGAATTATTTTTAGCCATAAAATGTTTTTATACAGTAATTACATAGTTGTTTTTAGTCTCACATCTTTATTAGCGCATTGTAAACTTTTGGATTACTGCTTAAAGCCACGTTCAGGCAAGCCAAAGACAGCATACCAGTTAAACGCCTTGCGCATAGTGGCGAAGAGGCAAGTGGTTAACGAGCAAGAGTTTTGAGGCTTCAAATGCACAAAATAGCTGTGGGTAAGCAAAACCCTTAAGGTGTGATTTTTTTAGAGTAATAGACACACCTGTTTTCAGTGAAAATGTTTCCAGAGTTCTGTCAAATTTTATGAGGTGACTTCAGTTTATTTTTTGTTACTTTTTCAAAAATTTCATTAAAAAATTTGGGGATTTTAAGAACGAATAATAATAATACTTATGGAAAAAAACATATTTAATACATTTTTCTTTGGTAAATACTGAATTAACTTCACATGCTGAATTCTACATTAAGATAATTTTTTTTTGCATAAAAGTTATCAGTCTTGCAAAAAAACTTACAGATTTATGTAGACAGTACGTATATTTACTCACAAATAAAATAAATATTTAATAGAAATAAAACAACCCATACTGTCATGTAATTAGTACTTACACCTATTTTCAGTGAAAATGTTTCCATGATTTCATAACTTTTCATGTCATGAAATTGGTAAATTTTTTGCTTATTTCTATTATATTTTATAAAAAATTTAAGTGATTTTTGAAATATCGTACTATATTTCATACAACAGAGTAAGTATACATTTAATTTTACTCCGGAAAAGTATTAAATTTGAAGAGCTTGATTGTATGTAAATATGTTATTTTAATTGTTACAATTCACCATATTAATGAAAGAATGTCCATCTCCATGTATAAATCACATATGTGTGCATATAATAATAGGGTGACCAGAGACGTCCCGTTTTCAACTGGACTTTCCTTTTTTTTCATGGTCTGTCCCCATGTCCCGACAAATTTTTAATGGGATGCCAAATGTCCTGTTTTTTTTCTAAACTTGCAAGAAATGGCTGTTTAATTTATTAGATTAAATTTTTTTCAAGTATTCCACCTCTATAATATGACAGATTGTTATTTTTAACCATTTTTAATCATAAATATGTTTTTCAAGATGAGAGAATGCATACAAATTTGGAAAGTAAAGCTCTGTTTTTTTATTTTATTTTTTTACAATAATTCACTTGATTACCATCAGGTAGCACCTGATACCCGGTTTCCATTTTCTCTCCCTTCTTCTGCTGCTTTCTTTCTTCAAAGTCGTCCTGCAGTCAGCACTCTAATGTTGCACATGGTTTTTGTAGTGATTATATCTGCAGACTGATAAATACTGATATGGGGAAGAGGAAATTTGTTTTCACCAATAGTTTCAAACAAGTTTTCCCCTTCTTGAAGGAAGATGGCACAACAAACAAAGTGGAATGTGCGTTGTATTGTTCAGTTTTCTCTATTGAACATGGAGGGCGATCTGATATCAAGCAGCATGTAAAGAAGAGGAAGCACATGATGTTTGTTGCCGTCAAGACTTCCAGCCTGTCTCTCGCATCAATTAGTGTAGAAATAGTGGACTACAAAGTGAAGAAGAGAAATGTGTTGCTGCTGCAGAATGTCTCTTGGCTTTCCACACAGCGAAACATAACCATTCTTTCAGGTCAATGGACTGTACGTCACAAATAGCGAGGGACTTGTTTGAAATAAAGTTCACATGTTGCAGAACAAAGTGCGAGTCTATAATAGGGAATGATTTGTCACCGNGTTTGAAATAAAGTTCACATGTTGCAGAACAAAGTGCGAGTCTATAATAGGGAATGATTTGTCACCGTATGCAATGCATGAAATCCACGCAGAACTTACAAATGCTACACAGGTTAACTGAGATGGGTGATGCATCTAACAACAAAAGTTTAAAGTTAGTGGAAGTTCTTGTACGATATTTAATTCCTGATAAAAGTGTTAAATGTAGAGTAATCTGTTCCCAGAATATTAGTGGCGAAACAGCTGATGANCGTATGCAATGCATGAAATCCACGCAGAACTTACAAATGCTACACAGGTTAACTGAGATGGGTGATGCATCTAACAGCAAAAGTTTAAAGTTAGTGGAAGTTCTTGTACGATATTTAATTCCTGATAAAAGTGTTAAATGTAGAGTAATCTGTTCCCAGAATATTAGTGGCGAAACAGCTGATAAATTAGCTAATCATATTCTGGATATCCAAAATTCATTTAACTGTTAATATATAAAAGTACAGGAATTCAAGTACTCACAATGTGGTACTTGTCGACAGGTGCGTACGTGCACGTTCACACACACACACACACACAGGACGACACATTTTCACGCAGTTGCGACATTTTGCCAGCTAGGCCAGCTTCATCAGGTGGCAAGTTGTGGGACATTGCAGTATGGTGGAAAGACACTGTTAGTAATAAACCTAGAGGCCAGGTGGCGAACTAGGGTTTGGTGTGAAATTGAAAATTTGCCGATATAGCTGATGAGTGTGGTTTGGAGCTGTGATTATTTACGTTGAGGCCTGGTCGATTTTGTTATAAATTGGTGAGCTAATTTCCAGCGTCTGAGTTCTGAGCTATCGTTTGAAGGTGGTAGGGTAGCAGGAATCAAAAGCTTTGTTGTGTGATGTTGCATCTGCTGCAAATAAAATGCCATTGTAAAGGCTACCAACTTGATGATGAAAGTAAAAAGTTTCTCATGAAGTAAAAAACACCTACATCACTTTATCATTATAATACTGTACAGACATAGTTAGTTAGTTTTGGTAGTACATGTATATAGTGCTTTGTATTTTTCATAACTGAGAGCCATAGAATTTTCAATACACAGCATTTGCACTGCTTTAATATCTTTTTGCAGTTTCCGCTGATCATGTACATTTAATATTTTTTTATGTACATGATTTAAAATTGTGAGCATAAAGTATAAAATTTGAATAAAACGTATGTTACTAGTGAAATATATATTACAAAGTGCAGGGTGTAAGGTTGCACCCTGGGGAACACCAGAGTACACAGGATAAACAGATTATAAGTACACAGTTCTTGCCTTGAAATTTTTTATGTTTAGGTAACAATAGAACAAATTTATTTACGTGATCCAGCCCCTCATCCAGCATTGTTTGAATGATAGTTTACGAGTATCAAAGGCTTTCCTACATCATTTTGTTTTCTGGTTGGGATATTCAAATGTATGTTACTAATAAAATTAAATAAATATTTGTGTTCAATTTACCAAAAAGTAAGCTCTATTGTGCTGGAGAAATACATGGGAAAGATGTCTTTGTACAATATTTCAAAATAGTTTCAAAACTAGTATAAAAACAAAATGGGCCTCTAATTGGATGTTATTTTCTTATCTCCCTTTTTTGTTATAATTTCGTAAAGTCTTATGGATTTAGTGGATTTAAGTCTTTTAATGCCCCATAGATTGTTGGTAATCATATAATTTTTTGCATTACAAATATTAGGTACATTATCTGTAGATTTGCTAATACTTAAGGAAAGTAATTACCAAAGTGATTATTAATTGATTTGCAAATAATAATGGTTTCACCATTTTTTTGCACAGTGATATTCTCATTGTGTCCATTCTGTAATATTTTCTACATAATTCCAAAAAAAAAATTTGGATGTGCCTTAATTTTGCTGTTGATATTGGTTAACGAGCTCTTACTGTGCACTTTTGATCTATTTTTTACCTTCCATGGAGAAAAAAAAAATTATACGTGGCAGTATTTTTTTATGCATTATTTTATGTAAGAAAACTTTCATTTTAATTATAATATGATAATGAATTTGATTTTGATGTGGTGTTTGCATTCATGATTAGAAACAAAAAAAATTCATAAATTGATATTATGCAAATGTAGTTTTCTATGCATCAGTTCACCTTGCTAAAGAAAAATTAAACAATTATGTTTTGTGCCAGAGGCTACTTTTGAGATAGTCACTGGGAATAATCAATTCCTCACAACTAAATAAATGGGAAATTCAGATATTGTGCTACTAGTACCCGACCGACTTGCAGATGACCCCAGAACCTGGTGTTTCTCTTGACGGCTATTAGGAGATTCATGCAGCCTGGCCATCACAATGTCCTAGAAAACATCTTGTCTAGGGGCAAGTGGAGTAGTAGCTTTTGCTAGACTCCAGCAGGGACAAAAAGGTATAAATTCGGCAGGATAGCCGTGGGCTGTTGTGTATCTTGGTGAATATCCATGGTTCTGTTAAGATTCATTTTATCGCTCTGTTTAACAGGAGCCAAGAAATTGGTTTGAAATGCAAATTTCTTTAAATGCGCAGAGAAAAAATGCTTTCGAGAGATTTTCTCCAATTCCTCAACCAGTATACGAATACATCTTGATTCAGCTCAAGTTCTAATCAAAACACCAATACTCATGGGGAGAACATATGCCAGTCAACTTACTCAGGCTTGATCTCTTGAGAATGGCTGGTAACCAGCACTGGTCTTCTCTCGTACATGTTCTTGGACTGGGGCGACCATTGAAGAGGTGGGCATCTAGGAATAACTCTCTCTCACTGAGGGACTTCCACGCCTCCCTCACTCACTCACTCACTGTGCTCACTACATGTCCAGTAGAGGATACAAACCAACTACTGTGGTCGGGCTGTAGATTTTTGATTGACTACACCCAGCAGATTACAATTTGGTGTGCCACTGCAACTGGGTTTAATTCTCATTACACAGTAGCGCCTGACATAGCATTAGTTCAGTTTCTTGGCTTGGGATGCCCTATTGATAGGGCCCCACTTTTATGGTAAATGAAATGAGCTGATTTTGTCATAAAAATTTCACCATTTCGTCAAAAAAATATTTTCAAGTTGTCAAATTTTATAGCAAGAAAATTCATGCATTATTATTATTATAACATGAATCTCTTGGTTTTGTAATGATTTCATTCAAACTAAATGGAATTTGCTATTCATTCTTTTATTCAGTACATATTTAAGCAGAAAACATTAAAAAATGTGTAATGATAAAGATGAAAGGATGACTGTATGAGAGCACACTTGTCATGTAACACACATTGTCACATCACAGTAATTTTTGTGTGATAAATCTTGTACTTTATCGAGACCTTTAAAACTGCCCAAGAACATTTACTAGCGTTTGAGTTTTACAAGATGTTTACGTCAACCACATACAGCTTTTGTTCATTTGTAGATAACAATATTTTAATTATATCCCG
Source organism: Clitarchus hookeri (assembly GCA_002778355.1). NCBI lineage: Eukaryota > Metazoa > Arthropoda > Insecta > Phasmatodea > Phasmatidae > Clitarchus > Clitarchus hookeri. Next base: position 43,061 of record NQII01006089.1, read on the forward strand.
TTCAATTCAATATTACTCCAACACAAATCCACAACCTAACTACAAAATACTAGTAAATATTTTATTATTGATAGAATAAAAATACTCCTTATATACTAAAAATATTTTTACAGTGAAGTAGCAGAAACCTGTTTGTTTTTGTTTTCTTGGCAATATGAAAATTACACAAATTTGCTTCCAAAGCAGTTGTCTTTTTGTTTTTAATGTCCTGCACTATCATTAAATCACTATGCATATTGCATGGCAGTGTTTAAGCTGGTGTCTTTTTCCTGCCCACTCAATGTTTACATCGCAGTTTTGGTCTTTGGTGAGTTTATAAAAGAAACTGCACTTTCAAACTCCCGGGCACAATCTAAAACAGTAACTATTTTTTTTGCATTCTTAGCCGGTTTTGCGACGTACAGCCGACTACAATCAGCACCCTCGCTCAGCAGTTGCAAATGCCATGTTTGCTAGTTGTCAAGAACCTAACCACAAAGCACAGAATCGGCTCTCAAGACCTCGCTGTTAAGTCACTCACAAAGCACAGAAGATGAGTAAAGTCGGCAGTGTTTAAAATACAGCGCAAATTATTACATTCTGAAAAAAAATATTTATCTGTGTTATATATATGTACTATTTATTTTTGTCATGTCAAAAATATTTTTGGTTAGAGATGTTCGTTTTTAAATAAAATACGTAGGCGTGATTCTGCCCGTGAATGAGCGCCATAATGATTCGGCTCGATATGTATTGAATCGTATGTGCAACATTAATCTTTCGACCTCTCTACCAATCAATTTATGAATTGTTCGTGTGATGTAAAATTTTACTCCGTTTTTATGGTCAACAATGTTATCACCACACAAATGATTTCGTTATCCGCACTTGTGTGAAGTAAATGAGAGATAATGCTGTATAACAAATGGAAAATTGTAAAACTTGTGTTTTCACTGTAAAAGTAGCTCGCACTGTGGTTTTAGATACACTTAAACAAACAATTTCGTCAATGTTTTGCGGATGTGGGAATTATTACAGAATTTTGTGAATGGACATCATTTCTCAACATTTCGCATTATTTCACGGTTTGCAAAAATTTCTAGGCCGTACCTATTGACACACCAAACTGCAACAATGATCACACTCTTTAGTTGGTTGTCTCAACAAATGTTTATTCTTTAATTTATTTCTTAATCAGCTTCTGTAATATTTTGAATAAGTTGGCACGTGACGTCGCGGTTGGGCAAGTTTCTATGTGTCTGTCAGAGACATGGGTTGATATCACTGGCTGACTATACTACTGGCTGACCGGGCCCCAGTCAAGATGCAGTACAGGGCATGTGGCCTGGCGACTCAGCACAAAGTCAAATGCGGGCTCAGCGGTCTGGCGAACTGGGTGGCACACAGCCACGGGTTCACCTTTGCTGAAGGTGGTCTGGGGTGGCTGCTGACCCAGCTGCTGCTGCTGCTGGAGTTGACTGGAGCTGGTGCCCGGACCTGGGGCGGCGGTGCTGCTGCGGCTGGCGGTGCTGCAATGAGTCCGGGGAGGGCTGCTGTTCTGGTGGCACTGGAACCAGGGATTAGCAATCCCTAGCACAACGTGCCGGTCTCTGTGGAAGTCGGTCACGATTGGATGCGGTTGCCCGGATGTCTTGATTGGGGACTGAAAGAGGGAGCTGGGAGGTGAGACCTTTCCAGCTGGCGGCCAGCTTGAGCTTGTTCCCGGGGGGTTGTGCTGCAAAGTGCAGTAGGGGCTGGGTTGCATCTCCCATTAGCTTTGGCGACCGTAGCTGCCTTCCTTTCTTGCCACTTAGTACCACTCCTCTGGGTGTTTGGCATAAAGGTAGGGTCAAGTATCAGCCTCGTCAGGGGAAAGCAGGCCACGATGGTCCCTAGCTAAGTGTAGAACCAAAGCCGAAGCCGAGCTAACCCGGAGCCGTACCCGTTTACTCCAACCGACAACACAAGGCATGGTGGTTAGAGAGGTGGGTTTACTCTGAGCATCCGACAACGACATTGAGCTAGGGTCCAAAGATAGGCAGACCTCCAGAACCAGTCTAACACTCCCTCCGGCGACAGTTCAGCACGGTGGAAGGAGTAAAGGTTGGGCCGGCTGACTAGCCGTCTTGTGGATTGTGTGGCTAGTGGTTGTGCGCACCAGGTGCACAGTACAGGTGGCCGTTGACTGGCTGCGTTTATGACGTACGTGCGTCCGGTTAAGGGAGCCCACAGTCCTACACTAAGTTTGGTAATGGGTTTGCCAAAAACGCTGTCTCCTGCTCTACCCTAGCGGGCTGACGTGTTAAGAGGATAAAATCAGCCACTCGTAGAAATTGTACGCAGAGGTTTGAGAGAAAACGTATTTATTCTGTGATGAATAAACACGGCCCGTACTATCTCTTAACTAACTAAGAACTGACTCAAAGTAAACTACGTAAACCAGGTGAAGGGGACCTGGGTCTGACCTGAACAAAGCAGCAGATGCAGCTAGGTAGCTATTACAACTGTCCCTAACCATCTCACTGCCGTTGTCCAGAAGGGACGTCGGCGGGCCACTACCAGAATGTTATTGGTTGTTTAACACTACGAGAACGGTAGTGTAGTTGGCGTTACCAGAAGTATGTTAAGCAGTTCAAGGGGTTTGAAGACTTCTTCGAGGGTAGCTGGTGAAGATCTGGTAGAGCTTCTAGAAGGTTGCGAAAACGGTATCAGCAGAGACCCCCAGCACACGAGGTGGTGGAGCGAGCTGCAGAATAACTGATGTTCCTCAGTGGTGCAAGGCCTTATATTCTACCTGCTAGAAGGCTCGTCTGGGGTGCAGGGGTGCAAGCGGCAATGAGCTCCGCATCTGGGTAGAGCTGCACTCTCTAGCGCCATCCCTCGGCTCGTGGCTGAAGTAGGTCGCTCTGTAATGTGGTCTCGGCCACTGGGCTGGCTTCTTTCACACATCAGAGGGGTTTGTATGACGTCTGACATCAGGACGAACAATCTTGGCTGACGTGTCCGTGGTTGCCCCCGTAACAAGGGGCGTACTTGTAGGCACTCGTAGCAAATTGTGGCAGGGTTCAAACCCTGCCTGGGGTGACGTGAAGGCAAGTCCATACGAGGTGAAGTCGTGTTTGTTATAGTCGGAATAAGCGTTACGCGTCAAAGTCTGTCCAGTAATGTGGCTTTTTCACTTACCTTTCAAGACCATCATTCTAGATACTAGTAGTGTATGATGAATGTTTCTTTATGAAATTAATTTTTCCTATCTAACTCCATTCTTAACTAATTTTATATCGGATCCTAATTTGCTGAGATGCATTAAGGTTGTTAAAGACTGTGTGTAACTAATTGGTAATAATTGAATAAACACAAATTTGTATTATTTTATCTGACCTTTTTTTGCTTTGATGTACTGTTTATATCTATGAGAAGACAGATTATAGTTTCATGTCTTGTTTGGTTATGTATCAGTGTGGGAGGGTTTCTTCATTGTGTGAATAGCCTTATGTTTTATGTCTTATGGAGGTGTGTAAAGTGGAAAGGGAAAGATCAGGTGTTGGCAGCATGTTTGTTGTTCTGTGCCATGCAGGGTCGGGAGTGGTGGGTGTGCAGAGGGGCACCCGGGAGGAGGAGGAAGCTCGCATGAGGCGCGCAGCTGAGCGCGAGGGTCGTCGCACGCGACGTAGGCGTGCCAGGGAATTGAAGGCATCTGCAGCACGCCATGTGGAAGGAATGTCCAGTGACGATGAGATGACTGAGCTGGAAGCCACTGCATTCAGAAGCCAGAAAGGTAGGTGCCGTGTGGTCGACTGATTCAGCGTGCAATCAGCAGTGTCTGCTTTACACGAACCCATTGGTTATGCTTTAGCTGTTTTTTTGTTAGTTGGGTGTGTGCCCTTCCACTTCATGTTTAAAAATCAACATTGCATGAAGCTGTTGATTATCCATGTGCCAGGTAACTGAAATTGTTAAAAAACATTAATTTTATTATTGTGCCATTTCTTACTCTTTTGAAAAATAATCTACCAAGTGAACTGGCTCGGTGATAACACATGGGACTTGCATTTGGGAGGAATGAGATTTAATTTCTGGTTCACCAGGATGATTGTGGTTTTTGTGGTTTTCCATATTCACCCTATGTGATTAGCAGATTGGCTTCTTAATACTGGTCACTGCCATTTTTTTTTCGTGATTATACTTGTTCAAACCTTTTACAATGTTTTGAGGACAAATAAATGCTGCTGTTCTAGAAAATAAAAGTTCAAATCAGCTTTAGAGGCTGTAGCATTGATATGGTTCAGGAAACGGCAATGTGTATGTATTGATTTACCCAAATAGAGGCCAAGGTTTTTCTAAAAACATCGAGCCCCAGAACTATGCTTTTTCCTTGAATTGAGTGTCAAGAAAAATTGTATAGTTGCGAGGTGAATTTTGTAATATTTTACATGATTGGTAACTCCACCATTGTGGGCCAGATTTCTGGCAACATGTATTTCCCGACATCCTCCAGATCAGTGCTTCTCAAGATGGCGACCTGGTAAATCTTGTGATTCTCAATCCTTCCTAATGTTTTATGATGTGGAATTGTAAGAATTCACAACAATTTTGAACCTTGCCAGGCTGTATTACATCTATATTTTTCAATGATGTCGCATTGGTACATAGTCAATAGTCTTCTGCATGACACCACCTCGCTGTCTGCCAGCACGCCAAAGCCTGCCGTGCATCCAGCTACCTTGTAGCTCGCCCACAGTTGACTTGAGTTTGAGTACCGCTGACTTGGGGTCGCCCTCACCCCTGCGCTGCCGTGTCTTCCGAGACTAGGTCACATACTGGTTGGCAACCTAGGATCGGCCCTTCAGACCCTAGTCAGGGTACAGCCTGGTTTATGTGTATTTATAACGAGCAATGAATAAAGAAGCATAAATCAACTTAGTTGCATTGCCACTCCCAACGCTCTATCTTTTCTGCACGTTGCTCCTGCTATCTCCTGTTTTGTCACCAATCCTAATACCAGTCTTACAGGGATAGTCATGAGCCGGAACCTCGGTCCCTACCTAAACTTTTGGGAATTGTCTCGACGTGGAGCTTGGGAAGCCCATCTTCCTGGGCAACACCAGAGTAGTCGTCACTTTGGACTATCGCCCCTCCAGTTTGTGCCTAAGTCCGCCAGAGACATCTCGCACGCCAGGACACTTGTTGGAGAACTATAGGCCAACCCGGACAAGAAGTCCCGTTTCACCATCTTGGTTTAAGGTGTATATTGTACATATTTGTTGGTTAATGTTGTTTCACTTAGATAGTACACTTTCAGTAATTACAATTTTAAATTTTAACACCATTAGTTTTTAGTAATTGTTATTGATTGTATTTGTTTCAGAAATTATTGAGTCTGATGCACAGTTGGTATTCGACGATGTTGTAGAAGAATTTTGTTCTGTGCGTTGTATAGTCAAGAGATTTGAAAAATGGCGGGCGACGGACATTGATGCCTACAAAGAAGCATATGTGCATCTATGCCTCCCAAAAATTCTAGGGCCTATAATACGGCTTAAACTAATCAATTGGTCCCCTTTACAGGTAACTATATGAGATGTAACCTTTTTGTTAATGAAGATTGTGTTTAGATCTTACATGCCAAATTAGTTTTGCTGGTATATATTTTATCATTATAAAGGGCAGTTGTAATCTTTGATTGTCATACTAGGGGTAAGTGATAGAATCTACTGGTAATGTATCTACCCGAATGCAAGACAATTTTGATTCTAAAATGATTCCAATTTGAAGAGTTAGAAAGTTGGGAAAAAAAATTTTTTTAATCTTATCTTACATCTTAGCTTAGGTTCACTGAATTTGCAACACACTTCAGCGGGCTCACTCATTTGTTCATGTAACATAGTTTATAGATACCACTATTCACAACTCATGACATTAAAATGCACAAGCCAACATAAAAAACAGTGTGTTCAGCCTAACAGTGTTACAAGGATGTGATCATATCAGAAGATAAAATCAGTGTAGAAGACTCTTCATCACTCAAAATTACTTTCAAATAGTATTTTAGTTAAGGTTGCAAGCGGGCCACTAGGCTACCACTTGCAACCTTAAAAGGACAGGAATTCAAGTACTCACAGTGTAGTACTTGTCAACAGGTGCATGCGCGTGCGTGGTACACACACGCGCGTGCGCGCGCACATACACACACACACAAGGATGACACATTTTCCACGCAGTTGCGCAATCGGGACGTTTCAGGCAGCAAGTTGTAGGACACTGCAGTATGGTTGAAGGGCGCTGCTGGTTGTAAACCTAGTGGTCAGGTGGGCTAAACTTGGTATCTACAGTACAACTCCTGTATTACACCCACTGATTTGACTCTTTCCTGCATTATACACACACTTTTTTTGGTCCCAATGACTGTTTCTAGAGCATAAGTTTCCTTCTGTTTACACTTTCCTGCATTTTGCAACATTCTTTCCCCAGTCCCTTGAAAAGTGTAAAATGGGGGTTTCACTGTAGATACATCCTGTCACAGGTACCAACAAGACCTACACTCACCTGTGCTCCTCGTTGTACTCCTAACCACACTCGTCAGCTATACTGGAAAATTTTTCAATTTTCTGGTCCCATTTGACACCTATTTCTCATACTNCTCCTAACCACACTCGTCAGCTATACTGGAAAATTTTTCAATTTTCTGGTCCCATTTGACACCTATTTCTCATACAGTGGAACCCTCTTATAAGGTTCTTCAGGGGTCCACAAGAAAGTGACACTATAAGCAGGAAAACCTTATANTACTACTCTTGTATCCATGCTCCACCACCGAGCTGGTTGGTGGTGGCGGAAGGCGGCTAAGCGAGCTTTGGCCCTGGCCAGAGAGGTTTCTGAGATAGAAACAAGGGCTGTCAGGTTTTACACTGACCTAAAGGAAGAGGCTGCTTGCAACTGTGTAGTGATCTGCGAGTTCAGGATTTTCAAGTCAAGTAGAGTTCAAGCAAGTATGCAGTGAAAGATTCGAGTTCAAGTCGAGTCAAGCTTGAGTAATTTCATCATGTTTGCATGTGATGAAAAAATGACTTTGCGCAGTAAAACTTTAAATAAATTGATTATCATTGAATTTTAAACTTCCCATTTTAATTATGAAAAATGTTCCCTAATATTGTTTGGNCTTTAAATAAATTGATTATCATTGAATTTTAAACTTCCCATTTTAATTATGAAAAATGTTCCCTAATATTGTTTGGCACTATTTACTACATTTATTAAAAATACTTAACACAAAAATTAATAAAAGTATCATTGGAAATAAGTCTTTAAATTCAATCTTTCATGAAGAAACACTAACTATTGAAATTGAAGCACNAATAAAAGTATCATTGGAAATAAGTCTTTAAATTCAATCTTTCATGAAGAAACACTAACTATTGAAATTGAAGCACTAAAAATAAACAGAAAATGTGCAGAACTCTATGTATACTGCAACAAAAGTAATAATATCCATAACGAGTATCAGCAATGCGTAAAAAATAACGGGCAATCGACAATATTCACCACATATTTTGAACGATACAAGTTTACAAGACAACCATGCACATTCTGTTAAACACCAAAAAGTTTTTATAACTACATTAACTGTTGCATTAACCACATCATTACCATACAAAAATATTTATTTTCGATGCTATGATTATTTATTATAAAAATGTATTTTTAAAATTGTAAGACAGTGGTATTATCACCGCTACAGGGAATTTAGTTTTTGGAATACACCATTTCCTTCCATTTGAATCCAACAAGAAGAGAGTTCCACAGGCTGATACACTGCAAATTTTTTGAAGTGGATGAAGTTACGTACGGGAAATGTAAAATAATGGTGGTTGTGTTTCTTATGAAATAATTCAAATGAAATCATGGCGGGTAATATGTGGGAAGAACGTTTAATCTGAAGACTTTAAGGCATCTTGTGACTAGGTCATTAGGTTCATGAGCGACGAGTGGCGATGAAGTGACCAGCGGGAGAGAAATCTGTGAACTGCGAGCAACGGCACAGTGTACAGAGAGACTGGTGGGTGGGACTATTGAAAGTAGTGGAGATAGATAGTTTACTGTTGTAAATAATAGCTGTGTGAATAAATTAATAATCAAATGTAGTTCTTTTATTTTTAATAAGACCTCCATCCCTCTTTAACTTGGATATGCCCCTCTGGTCTCTTGCAAAATACTGAACTTGATACTTCGACCAGTATGCCATGCTTTGATTGCTAATATCATTCTTTGTTCCTGGCTACAATTAGTTATAACAGCCTGTTTGTCCCTTGTTTTGTGAAGGAAATGAATTAGTAAAAAGAATTAAATTGAACTGCCTAGTAAGAATCTTTAAAATCAGTAGCCATCATTGTTCATGGACATGTTATTATTTCTGTGCTTAACTGTAACAGATGCAAGTTGAAAATTTAGTTTGGAAATTAAGTATCAACTTAGAGTGTGTTGGTCCTACTCTTTTACAGATTCTCTCTTCTTTTCCAGTTCTTAAAAACATGTTATCAGTTCTAGGTTTTTTTTTATCAATAGTCTAAAAAACTATAGAATTTTTTTATTTGGCTCACCTGTTGGACCTGGGTATTTTGTTAGATATGAAATTGTACACCCCATTTTCAGTGAATAAATATTTAAGAGGGTTTTTAAGTTTGATGTTTATTTTGGCTCACTCTCAGAAATCAGTTTTTCACACAATTAAAACCTTGCGTAGAATTAATTTTCAATTTAAGTAGTAAAATACTGCCATGTGTCAGAAGATGATAATTGTTTTTTATCTTGAAAAATAAAAGTAGTATTTACAATAAAAAACTTCATTTTCTGTACCAATGCCACATGCAAACTTGGAGTTGAAAAAACTTCTTAACCTCAGAGTGTTTTGTTTATGCACCAAAGGCTTAAAAGGATGGTCCTTTAATATAGGTAAAGTGCTCAATACTTCTTCTGGTTCTTCACATATCACATCATTTGAAAAATAGGGCCCAAGTCTGCCCTGCCTAAACTATAAAAAGAGCCACTGCAGAAAAGCCATATAAGGGGCCTCAGACCTGTCCCAACAAATCTCCTAGTGCTGTGATTCAAGGACACCATCATAACTGGAACAACACCCTACAACTGCATACCTATGTTACACAAGCTCACAATTCATCATGACCAACTTATAACTACACAATCCATATTCTTAATTGATCGAAATCCTTTTCAATATGTGGATAATAATTACTAATAGTTGTGCAATGTAGTATCAAGCTTTCTTCAATTAATATCTGCAAAAATTTTCTTACCTGTGGTTATCAATCACAATACAAAAGCATCGCTGTTATCTAAACACATGTATACCTTCCTACTTAATACACTGCTTTACAAGAATTTAACTGCATATCGATTAATACAATAGAATTCATTTTCTTTACTGAAATACCAATAAAGAATTAATCAAAATTAAATTACAAGGTTGACGCGTGACGGACTGAAGGGCTGGATTGCTTCTATGTCACTAGGGTTTTGGTTGTCAGATCAGGTACACAGGCTTGGGGCAGACACTGCAGAATCTGGCACTCTGCTTTAACTACACCCTTAAACAGGGTTGGTCGGGTAGGCCATTTGCAAGGTATGTGGTCAGGCTTGGCGAGGTGGCTTATATTGCACCTGCTTCACCCGTGGCTGACGTGTATTTGTGGGCTGATGACCGGAGTTGACGACACTGCAGATACAAAATTTCTAGCGTTCCAGTCATGTGAAATATGTGTAAACTACCATCGTTTGGGATTCCCCACTCGCCCATCAGTGATTTCAGAACATCTTGAATACCACTTGCTGTGTGTGAACTTGGAAAATGGCGAATATTCAGTTTGTAGCTTTTGTATACCCACTGACAGTTAATATAATGGATAGTGTGAGATATGTAATTTTGGTTGGATCTTGAAGTCCACATGTTGCAAGCGAAAGGAACTTAGTGCACCCCATTTGCTATGTCTTCAGCCGATTCTGTTTCTATTTCACTTACGGCTGTGTGTAACATTCCTGGGATGATGGTTCTGGAAAATGTTGTTTGGGAAGGAATCTTGTACCAAGATTGGCATTCTTTTAACAGTTCAACAAAGGCTGGCTCTTCAACAACTGAATATGATACCCTTTTACAACAAAATTGGCAACTTTTTCATTCAAATATCTGGTGGCAATGCTGCCTGAATCCCACATCTCTTTCTTTTTAAAAACTTCAACAATTATGGCTTGTTTACTGGAGGATGGCTTGCATTTCGCAACTTCCCCAGCTTTTTTCTTCATTAAGTGTTGTAAATTCCAGCCCTATTTTTGAGTGTTGTGTTAAATGGGCATCTAATCCTGAAGTTCTAAGTCAACACACGTGTGATACTGTAACTAACTGAAGCAATATGTATTTGGTAGCCATACATGCATATATTCAAATTTGTTTATTACACATACAGACATTAATAATTAGCCGACTGAGACAAATAAAAATGTTGTACTTTCAACACATGCTTTGGTAATTATGACGAAACTAAGATTTTTTTACAAATGCACACAAATAATCATGCATAAGTGCACATTTTACTGAGTTAATCCTGCATTGACATGCATTTGAATTCAGCCACAGAGAAATATTAAGAAAACCATTGCAGTTTGCACCCTTGCTACTTTCCTCTTGCATATAAAAATTCCAAACAACACTCATTTTCTTTCTTTTGGCCGTGGACTGAATGGGGGTCGAGTGGTCGTCATTATTAATTTCTTCAGCATTATCCATTTTTGTATTTGTACCAAATATTACAATAAACTCAACCAGAACACAACGTAAACAGAAGCAGTTTTGATAAAATTAATGTCGCAGAAATATATTTGCAGAACACATGCGTGGCAACAACGAAAAAAATATCAGTTCTGTTTCAAGTGGCAAAAATAAGAACTTCATTTGATTCGTAATTTAGTTAGTTCCACTGGTGAAGTTATGTTAATGACTTGTAGTTTGTTGTTTCCATAATAATATGCTACCATCCAAATTCTTTTTTAGGTAAATCAGTATCATATTCTTTTCACAGAGATTTTTGAGTATTGTAGCTGTAGACATCAACCGTGCACTAAGTATTGATAGTACGGGCGAGTGCAAAATATTGCTCGCTCATCCAATTGCACGATATTGGCATCTGCAGTTACGTAAACATACAAAACATTACTATTGTATGCTAAAAAGTTTAAATCAAGTGAAATGGATAGTTATTACGGGATAGTACCTTCTCTAATTACTTTTATTTTGTGTTTGAAATATTTATGCCAGCAGTAGTACAACACAAGGTTATAGCAATAAAGCAGTTGGTTAGGTTTGCGGTGGTGAACTGTGTTTTATTTCGGCTACATCAAACACATCTAGTAACAAAAAGAAATGCTTTGCAAATTAAAAAAAATGCAAATAGTGAAATGGTTTGTGCTTCAAACAAATTTATCTGATAAGCTTTTAGAATTGTTGTTGTACGGCATAGCAAATAACCTCAAAGTAATCAAATATTTTTGTAGAAAATTTCTTAACGGTAACGATAATGAAAGGCAGCAATTATCAATTTCAGTTTTGATATGCCTAATATTCGTACAACCCTAATTGTATGTTTACTGGGCACTACTTCCAAACTATCTTTCAAACATTGGAATCTGTTCTTGAGGCAGACCATAGTGTCACTTGTATATTTAGGCCTACTTAAGATGAACAACAATATTGAAAATTGGAGTTTTCAAAATCTACTTAGAGGTATTACGATATTCAACATTTTAAAACAAAATTCCTTATATTTGAATATCAGTTAGTATATTAGCATTGAAATATCTGAAGACTGCATTCTAAATGTTGTGTGTGTTCGCTATCGTCATGAGTGTTTAAAGTAACTTGTTATTTTTGTTTCGCTGTTGCAGGAAGGCATGGAGTTTGAAAGGTATAAGTGGTACAGCAGCCTAATATTGTACGGCCTCAATTTAACTGAGACTGAGAGTACCTTAAGACAAGATCCTGACCTGCTGTTGGTTCCCACAATCGTGGAGAAAGTAATTCTGCCCAAGATGACAAGTGAGTTTGCTTGCCAACGTTCCATCATGATTCAATGTTACTGTACATGAATGCACAACTCTGTGTAGTTATTTTCGGGAGTTCAACTTGTAAAGCATGTTTGATTATCCATTAGCATGCTTGTTTTGTTTTTCAGAACAAGATGCGTGATACTATACCCCAGTATATTTTTTTCGCCATATATACACTAAATAAGGGTTTGCACACCTCTGCCCCTACCAAACTTGATATTCCTCAAAACCAATGACCAGTAAACAAACACTGCTGGAGTTGTATTGCACAGCCGGAATCAACAGATGTCTGGGAAAGTAGATCACGTTTCTCTGCAGTGATGTCTGGTCAGGCAACACCTCAGAGAAGCAAAAAAGCAAGGAATCAGCCCAGTAGGATAGGGATGGATTTTCCTGCATTAAACAAGCGGGACTTGCATCCAATTTGTAGTAAGAAATGGGGCACCTAAGCATGTGCCCGATGCAACCTGCAGGGTGGGTAACACCCAGTCACCACTCACAGCCGACGGGCCCATGAGCATCCAGCCTGTGCCGCGGCGGTGTGGGAAAGAGCAGAGAGAACAACCCCTGATGTCAAAAGGGAAGCAACATGGGTGTATATAGGCTCATGTCCCCGTACCTCCTTAAGTCTCCACCAGTTAATTGAAGGCACTCCTGGACCAACTCATCCAGAGAAGTGCTCCGATCCTGGCCCTCTTGCGAAAGAGCCAACGATAGATTGGTTACCTGCTACCTCATCATTCACTTCCAACTTGACTTTGAGCAACGCCGGTGACCCGTCTTCTAGGAGGCTTTCGGTCCACACAAACCGGTGTTTCCCAGCAACTGCCCGGTGTCACTTCCATTCAACCTTAGTTCTATCTGGACACTTGCCAATATGAAATCACTTTCACCTATTCTGACCTTTCTCTCATTTTGAGTTCAAATTACGTATAGTCACTTACTGACTTCTTTTTGCATTGTGTGTTTATAAATTCCAGTCCCATTAAATTTAATTGTTGACTCTGTTTGTGTAGCCATTTCAGGCACTCTTGCCACCAGTAGTAAGGTGACAGGAATTCTATGACAGCGTACTGTGTGTTGTCCACTTAAATTATCTCTCTTGAGGATAAAGTCAGTAATCAATTAACTTCAATGCCTTTCATTTAATTAGAGTTAATATTTTTCACATACTGCTCTTCAGACAGAGGGGAAGTGTCTTTGAGTACCTACTGTACTGTTTGGCATGCTAGTGATCCCGACCGGGACACTCGACATGTTCTCACATTGTGCGGCTAGCTTTGGTACATCAACCTATGACTTATCACGGGGGAGCCCCCTACTAGAAACACGCCACACTAAAGGGAAGACTATCCAACTAGACTGCTACATTACCGTGCACCCAGCTTCACAAACTCAAGACCATGTAAACTTCTCTGGGTCGATTACCTCCCCTTTGCTTACACTTTAGCTCAAACTAGGAACCGTACTCCTCTAGCCGAATTTAGCTTCACTGTTTTTGATTCATCCAAGTTAATACCTTACCCTCCCGGCGTGGGAGATGCTGCAAAGCCTGTAAGGCTGAGACAGTATGCCAGTCACTTGCTGACATGACTGGACACAGATACTGTCAGTACCGTGAACTGAAGGATCGAGCCTAGCAAGCTTGATGCTAAGCTGTAGCACAACCTATGGTTCTACTGCAAGGATTCTTTGGCCCAGTAATAAAAACCCCTGGCACCTGACATACTGGGCAGGACCTAACTCACCAGTTGAAAGATGTACCGCCCTAAGTGGTAACCCTTGGTACTACACCCATCCACTCAATAACCAACTGGGAAGAGAGGAGAGTTGACTATGCATCTAGCCAGAAATTCCTGTGTAAGTGACCCAGGTCTCCCACCCAAATCATTCCAGGCAAGAATCCTAGTTGTGATATTTACTGAGGAGTCAACCAACTGCGCTACCCAGTACACGGAACCTCAAACCGCTGTCCAATCCCCTCCAGTGTTCTAGTGATGTGGCCCCCAACCGGGTTCCTACCTGACTGAGGTGAACAGAGAACCCTGTTTACATTGAACACAGTATGGTACAATTGCCTAACTAGACATTATGTCCACCAGCCACGCTGTACTGCTGAAGGATCTCATTAACCAGAAGCAAGTCTGCTACGATTCACCAAGGAAGGCCTGCACCCATGAGCTCAGAGGGGATAGTTCCCACCGAGTAGGTCATGCATCACACTCATGTGTTGTGTTGTGACTAGCTTCATGCAAGATGATGCTGTTGAAGCAGTGAAACTTGTCAGATATTCATAGCTTATTGTCAGGAACATCGTCTTATGGTTTTATTGTATGCTCAATTTAATTTTATAAATTTTAAATTTCAATGTATTGGTTTTATTTCTGTAAATGCTTTTACAGTTAACGAAATTGCATTTTTAAACACACATTGACATTTAATTTGTAATATGTAGCATTTATAGAATCATAAAATCAAGCCAGTTTTATTTATAATAAAATTACTAAGACACGTGATTCCTTTTTTAGGTATTGGAACGATTAGTGGTACAAATGTTTCTTGATAATGTGCATTCTCTTTGGTCAGTATTTTGCAAAAAATATTTGCATATATGTAATTTATTAGAAGAAATAATTAAAGTGTTACTGATAAAATATAGCACTTTTTTCTAATCTTGTTTTATTTTGGTTTAACTTAAATTTTTTTGTTATGCAGTGTATTAACTAGCATTTCAGGTTTTATTTTGGAAGTATAGCTATTCACCGTATAATCTTGTCTCTATTATCACATGCTATTGCTATCGCTGTAAACAAAGCAGAAATTTTGTGCCTCACGTATCCCAACATAGTCTACAACTAGTAATGGGATGGTTCCACTCTTACCGATTCCAGGTCCTGTATTTTGTTTCTCAATTCTCTGTTTTCAGTTTCACTTAATACTTTTGTACTAGATGATGCAGATGATTCAGTAATTCCTGGACAGGAACACTATTTTTTCTGTGATGTGTTTGTGTTGTGTACTTGAGTGTTTATGTTAGAAATGCTGTTGGATACATCACTGGAAATTCACATTCCACAGTAATTACAAAGAGCATATCTGTTATCAACAAATATCAATCCTAAAGTTATTCCAGACATGTGACATAACTGGATAGTAATAACACTTCTCAATTTCTTAAATGTGATGTTCCGTTGCCTGAATACCAGACAACTACATGTTTTGTTGGGCGAGAACACAAAGACGTAGTTGCCAACCCTCACAATTTAGGCATGAATCTCGCTATTTTCGGTCAATCTCATGCCCTCATGACCCTTCCGGTTTTCCTTGCACTCATTTTTTAACTGTAATAAATATTACATTTGATGTTTCATGAAATTTCCTGTGCTGTAATGTTAATCATATTGAAATAAATAAGCTGACTGATAACATGGCATATTGTTTTATTGACGCAGCTTTGCAAAGTGTATCACACTGCGCAGAGTTGACATTCCAGTACAACAGTACCTACAAACTGCAGGAGTCCTATAGCGGTGGATCTTGGCAGTGTGCCTGCGGGAAGCAGTGCATTCAGTCACGCACTCTGGCATGTCCTACCACAGGGTCTTACAGGTGGCGTGTCCACCTTGAGGGGCAGGGGTAGCTAGGGAGTACCTGCTAGTGTGCGAGGAGCAGAGCCATGTGGTGCGCACTACCCTCACAGTCTGTGGAACCTCCTGGGGTGTACGAGGAGAGGATTTGTGCGTTCCCTCCCAGGCTCCACAGGCACAGACTAAGACCAGGGGTGCAGGGTTTAGTGACTAGAGACCCAGTCTTATCCCCTTGGTGGCCAGTTGAGTGTGGTGTCATTTGTGGATGACATGCCTTGCAAGCATAAGCCACACAGTATATCTGCAGCACCACCACAGCCAACAGGGGATGGACCAGGAGGCTTGTCAGTCTGCGGCAGATACCCTGGCATGCCAGGCATTGCAACTCAGCAGTACCGGCGGCAGGCGGGCACGAGGGTGGCAGCAGGGGATATTGGACAATAGACAGTCACATCAAACCCAGTGTTATAAGAAAGAGTATTTGTTTAAAGACATCATTCATTAGTGTTATTGTGTATGTGCACATAATAGATGCTGATTTTGTATGCCATGCATCAATATTATACAATAAACACTAGGCTAGATTTAGTTGTTGGTAAACAGTCAGAACTATAGCTCGTATACGACATGATCTGTTGTTAAATTCTTTAACAGTTTTGGCCAGGAGTACTATAAATTAATGTAGTTACGTTCTCATTTGAAGATATTTATCCATTTCTATTGTAATGCTTTGTTGTCAAATGATTAGGCATGCAATTTTCAGTAATGGAACTGAAAATTTGGTTCAGTCGATATAATAGCAAATATCATTTTAAGATAGATAAAAGGAATTTTGACAGTACCACAGTGAATTTTTGGTGGTTACAGACTTCCAATTCATGTGTGTTCAATGTATACAGTTTCCACTGTACTGTATGGTTTGCTTTTCTCTAAGAGACTATTCAATTTTCTCCTAATAACAGTTATTCCAAGAGATGCCACAGATGTACCAGGCTACCATATTTTCTCGCATAATCTCAACAAATTTTATACTTAAATTTTTTTTTTTTAATTAAATAGTTTGTTTATGCAAATGTTTAGTGACGGGCCTAGCAACAAGTACGGCACATATTGTGTGCGCTTCTCTCTTCTGCCATTCAGCTGTTGCTACGCACGTTCAGGTAGGATGTTCCTTCCTCCCCCGACATGTCTGGAAAGTGATGAGGAGGCACTTGGATATCTACGTCAGCTATCTTTGGGTGCACTTTGCCCTAGCTGCAGTATCTCTTCTTCCCCTTACATTCTTAGAGAAGTGTTTTCCTAGTAACTAACACAATGTTCTTGCATCCTCCCTCTCTAGTTTGGTGGGTGGGAGGTTGATAACCTGCAAGCAGGGTCCCATTTACACCAGAAAAATGTGCAACTTCATAGCTCAGGTAGCTTCATAGCTTTCGAAGGGGGGNTGCCCTCGATTGTAATTCATCACAGTATGAACTGCTTCGACTCAATCCCCTCCATGCTTTGTAGATGAGGTTGCTGATGGATACTACCCTCACCACAGATTTGTTTTGGGAGAGAACTGGTGTGAGGTGCATTTCTCTGTATGCTGGCAGACTTGGAGTGTCAAAAAAAGGAACACTACTTTTAGGCAATGAAAACTTTTTTTACTCTCTTCAGCACTTTAAAATAATGACATGAATGTGATGGTGACAGCTAAGTTATAAATTATAGTATTCTTCTTCCTTTATTTGACTTTAAAAATCAAGTTGCAAATTAGAATTTGTATGAAATGGTGTCAGTAATTTTTTTTTACTAGATCGTAGCAAACTGAACATCTTTTATGTTCCTATGTTTCAGTGTGTTTGCTTTAGGTTCACATTACATGGCAGTGAGAAAAGAGTTCTTTATAAATGTGAGCTGGGCCATGCTGTGCACTATAAAAGCATCTGTGTAGATACGAGTGCAAGCAAGGAGCTTAGTGTGTTTCACTCAATGTGCTTGGTGGACAGGTCTGGTGGAGGCTCAATGGGACCCGCTGTCTACATCGCAGACACTCAGGTTGGTTGGCCTGACCAATCGCCTCGTGCAGGAGCACCCCACTTTGGTCCCCACCAGTAAGCACTTTGACAAGTTTCTTAACACCGTTATTGTCAAGATGAAGTCTGCCGTCGAGAATGATGTCTTCATTCCTATTTCATCCAGACAGTGAGTATTGGTTTATCATGCTTATTAATATTTACACAGATAGAGTGAAGATAATCTTTGTCAGTGAGATAATTTATTGTGATTATAACAGTGTGAATTGAGTGGTGTTAATGCATACTATATCATGGCATAAATAAAACATTTTTGAAAGTATTTGGTTTTTTGTTGGCTGAAATAATTACAGTTCCTTAAGAGTGTAAAACAATGTTTGGTTGTGAAGTAATATACCATATTTTTATTGGGTGCGTTGAGTGGCTCTAGTTGACTGTACTGGGAATGGTTTTGCCATCCTCATTCCAGACATTTTGGTGCATGTTCTTGATGTTTGCTTTCCCAGTTTCCATTCTCATGAAACTATGGTTCGTAATTGCCCAGAGCTCTTGGCCAGTACTTAAATGATCAAAACAAATTAATAAAATGAAACCACAGCAATACCTGCTTATTTTTACTACACCAACATCGAGGGCTGCAATATCTTCTGGTATATGGCATAACCGTGGTCATAGAAATTGATAGTCTACTAGTGATTGTTAATGACAGATAACCAGTATTGGATATAGCTAAAATTGGTACATTTTCTGTTATCTGTCATCAGTGCTAATTATCTGCACTAATTATCAGCACATACGTCATGGATCACATCAGCAGAACATTTAATGTAGTGTGTAATATTTGGCTGCAGTGTATAATTTATTTAACGTAGTAATAGGCTGTGAACAGTTAAATTTTATTGATAAAATTTCTGTTGCATTTTTATACACATACGTTAGGAAGTAAATACTCTTTGCCACAATCATTCACTACTCCTTAAAGTTTAAAAGTTGCAATTTCGAAAGTCTTGTGTTTGATGTGTAAAGCACGTAATTTCGGAACAAGATAATACCAATGAGAAATACAAGTCTTCACAAACAAAAATATGGTTAAATAAGAGTAGTGCGAATTTTGTTGTTTCTAAAATGGTGTTTTGCAATTAAAATGCAATTTATTATGGCAGAAGCTATTTTTTGACGTTTGTTGAGTTTAAGAAAATAATACAAAAAGCACCAAACGTACATTTTACTTACGTAATGCATCCGGTGAACTTAAACAAGTGAAGTCAACTGCACACAAAGTTTAGTCTATTCACCCAAGTTTTAATGAGTGCACCCAAAGTGCACTGTGACTGTTAGAAAAGCAGTGTTTACTAAACTAATTTGAAGTAGAGACATCAAATACTGGTGCCTCTGAGCTGTGTGACGTCGAGCACACAGAAACAGTAACCAACTTCAGGATTTGTCCACAGATTGCACTTTGTGTCAAAGCTGCCAGTTTCTCACTCATGACAGCAGGCACCAAATTCAAATGTATTTTTTTTGTAAAAGTTATAAACTTGGAATGAGAGCTACATCCTCTACCTGATATGATGGAAGTTCAGCTATCCTTTGGAATAATTAATATTTTGTATGTAGAATCCTCAAATATCATTAGTATAGCTCCATACCTTAAACATTCATAATTTTGGTTCATTATTAATACTGTATCGGCGTGTTTATCAACAATTTGTGTTATGCTATATTTCGGAACACAAATTTATTTAAAAAACAAAGTAACCATACTGTAAAAATTCCAGCAAAGGTTTTTTTAAGTTTCTGTGTAAGACTCAGTGTTAAGGTTTAAAGTATTTGAGAGGAAGGATGTAACGTATTTACATGCAGACCAGCATAACAGATTTTGTCTATAGTTATTAGGAAATTAGAATAAAAATTGTAAGCAACTGAAGCGCACAGGATGTGAAGAGATGTATGCTTGCAGGATGACGGACTCGAAGGGGAGCAGTGCAAACGTGTTCTTCCAGCGGCAGTTTGGCAGTGCAGTGAAGCTGTTGAGGAACCTACTCAGCTGGCAGGGCATTGTTGGCGACCATGTGCTGTGGGACGTGGCGCTCAACGCTCTGCTCAACCGCTACCTTCTGGCTGCTCTGCGCATGTGCGAGCCAGTTGATGCCGTCGATAAATGCAGCATGGTGTGTGGACATACAGTCAAAACTTAAAATTGCAACCTTTCACTATTCTCAGGAAAATGGCTTGTACTTGTCATTGTTTAATTTTGGGGCGATTCTGCCCCACCCCCACCTCCTATACACAAAAATTTCATAAAAATTTTTACGTAGGCCCTTTTTGCATGGTTTTAGCAGCAAAGTTACATGTTATATTTGTTAAATTGAGTCAAATGGTTCCAGTGAATTGATTTGTAAGATCAAAGTTGACATATTTTAATTAACTTTGGCCCCCAAAAAGTTAAAAATTGTCACCAATGTTCAGTTGTTTTGAAAGTAAAAATAAAATGGTTTAGTAAAACATTAATTTATATTAATATTTTGTAGTTTTTTTAAGAGAAATTATACTGTAGATAAACATATAAGTTCTGATGTCGCCAAAAAAAAACTTTAATACAGCACCCAGAGCAAGCTTTTAGTGAGTGCAAGCATGGCTCTCTTTACCATGTGCCTCGCCATACCTAGCATTCAAGCAATAAGCATTCTATTATTCGCCACACACAAAAGAGAAACTGCACCTAGCAACCACAGGCAGAACATTGACAGCTTGCCTTGTAAATCTTGTTTGTTTCTGGAGTTGTCGGAATACTTTACAAGCAGTTATTAATTATTTTTGAATTTGCTTCCATTCAATGTAGTTGATTGTAGGTACCTTTTCAGTGTTTTTTTCAGTGATATTGGAACACCGCTTCGTAAAATAGCCTGATCTGCCATTTTCGGATCTGTTTTATAGCTCAGCAAATGTATTTATGTTCCCAAGTTTAAGATGGTTGGTTTTGGGAAACACGAATGTTTCTGCAAATAAATTATTTTGTATCGGCGGAACACAAACGTGATTTTATAGAAAAATTGTCTACAAATTTTTACACAACACGTGTTTAGGAGATATTAAGATTACAAACATTAAGCTTGAGTGTTTTATAAATAATGTATTTTGAAACAGTTACGGGTTTACAATCTTTGAAATGTAAGTAGCCTAAAAAAAGACGTCCTTTCAACTCTGTTTTGAAGTGTAATACCATTTTATTTTATTGAAAACATGAGTGAGAGGTTAACATTGCTAAAAATGTGTACCTACCAAATACATTCTCATCTGTAGGAACGGCAACATATTTATCTCATTTTGTTGTTTCAGTCAAGTTAAAGCTTTCCAAGTTTTTATAGTTTTAATGTTATTTCTGTATGAGCGTAATTTTCTTTTGCCCCATCAAATCAACATCCAATATAAAGTGACGATTGCCTTGTAAATGAACAGAAAACCAATGCCATCTGGTAGAGCTGTGCCGATCCACAAAATTATGCTGACGTGCTGAATAACCGATGTGCCGATTCTGTAATATTGAATCACCAATGTGCTACAGATGGATGAAAAATATTTTTTCTTATACTTAAATTGATGCATGCAGACTTGATCTCCAACCAGACTTCAACATCTGGTTTGCTGCTGTGGATGGGTGCAAAATGTCACAGAAAATAATAGCATAAAGACAAAATAGCTGTGTTAAGATTAGAAAGGCAAATAAAAATTTTTTGTGACAGAAAATACAGATTGTGTTTGTGTTAACTGATGGTCAGTCACCCTCCTCTTAAACTGTTTTTCCACTGATGTGTGTTTGTGTGAGCAAGGTGATTTCATGTGCCCCATGCTATGCGCAGGCATCTGTTTCCACTGTCCGCCCTTCTAACTAGGAACGTGAGTTGCTGGGTCTTTGATCTCCAGAACATGGGCTAGGAGGATTGCCTTAACACACACCACCACACAGTGGTTTCCGCAGCCTGCTGTTTAACAACAGGTAGCCCAACTGTGACGTCAGGTACGACGTCTCGCTCGTGGAACACGAGAGAGATGGAATGGAAAGGCCACATTACCCCCTCACCTTGCTTCTTCTGTTCCCCCCTAAGACTCTGAACCTCCTCAATGTCAAGCTGGCAGATTCTCTGAAATAGCAATGATACGCTATTTAATCAGCAAAAGTTGAATAATTATTTTAGATTAAGGGCGTAGAGGTGGAAATGGCAGTTCTAGGAACCTCAATAACCTGGCGTGCACACAAGGAAGTGGGTTGGCGAGAGTAGGCTTAGTTGGTACTCGTGATGGAGTGTAGCTGAGAACCAAGCTAAGGCATCTGACCACCTTATCTGGAGCTGAGGGCCAACTTGGTAGTGATGGGTTGTTCGTGAATGATTCGTTCAAAATGAACTAACCATTGAGTGAGCAAAATTGTTTAATTTGTTTACTCTGAAAGTAATATAGTCTTTTGTGTCACTGATTCAGAAGCAGAACACAAGCCCAAAGAACAGTAAAGGTGGAGAGGATAAAAGAATCTGAAAGTTAGATTCGTTTGTAAAAAGAATCGGGTGTCAAGGTCATCTAAGCTTGTATAGGCTATTCACGGTAAAGTGAGCACTTTTCGAAGCCCTCTCATTTCGAATAATATTCAATAAATATATTTTATTTTAGCCTTGGGCGTTAACTTTCGAGTCTGGTGAAATATATACACTTTTTTTTATTACTTGCATGGCAATATTTATTTTAAAAAGTGGTGGAATGATAAAAAATGGTCAATAGGAAGAAAGTAACTAGAGCCTCAAAAATTCTCACTTTACCATGAACAGCCGATACAAAAGGTGGGAAGACCTTCACAACAAGTGTTATGTTACTATCGTCTCTCTTTGTAGATACCGCCTGCATGTGCATCGTGTTGTAACTTAATACTTGGCATTGCAGAATAGTAGTAGAGAATTTCATGGTTCACATACCAGTGCACAAAATCTTCCGCGAAAATAAAATAAAAATTTCTGTAGCAGTTATGCTAGCTAAAAGAATAACAGATAAAGGCTACACAGGTGCCAAAAGAACCAAACAAAAAAACGGAGGTAACGAATCTTCCTCTCTCGTCCAAGTATAGACCTGGTTGGCACTCCAGGCCTCCAACCAGCGCTAGTCCCTGCTTGATCCTGCCCAGCCCTGTGGCGTGGCATAGAAGGCAAAAGTATAGAGACGTGGACAGTGTGTGTTCCTAGGGATAAGCACTGCCTGAGATGAAGTAGAGGTAGGTAGGCTTGACGTACTGGTCTCCAGCAAGTGACTTGGTGGGCGGAACTTTTCCGGCAGACACAAGCACTTGGCAGAAGATGTCGGCAGCAGTGTGGAGGTGTCTGCTCTTGTGTTACTTGGGAAGGTGGAACTTCGCCATAGGTCCAAACTCTCACAAAGTGACGGGGCTCCTTGCAGGTGAAGTTGGGAACAGTGGTTTCGGTTCGTGACTACTCCAGCAAGTATATAAGTGGTTCTGTGGACGGAGCAGAAGCAAGGTGGAGAAGTAAGGAGTGCTGGGAGTGATAACCAAGTTTGGATTATATCTGTTTATCGCCTGAACAGTAAAAACGTGCAAACCAGCTTAGGATGCCAACCAGAGTGATGCCTAAGACTCTGTAGACACAGAGGCGGCGAGGGTACTCTGACTCGTGATTCTAAGTGTGGAGCTACCGATAGCTGGGAAGTGCAGAAGGCTTCGGTGCACTGGAAGGTAGTGTGGCAGTCTAAACTGACGAATGACGATCAGCTAGTAGTAAGTGACTCTTACAGCATCGGTGCACATTCGGGTATAGTAAACACCCTACGAATGGAGTCACGTGAGACAACTGGTGGTTGTAGAAGTCGGTGTGCACTCGGGCAGAGTGACACCCTACGAACGAAGCCCTGTGAAATAGCTTCAAACTGTGGACTGCTAGCTCTATATATAGCCAGGGCACAGGACCGATGCGGGGTTATCAGAGCGGTCGAGGGGGGGGGATGTGGAGAGGGAGAGAGAGAGAATGAGGAAGAGGGCGGCGGAGAAGTGGCGGAGATGACAGAATGCGGCCGAAGCTGGCGACTTGTGTATCCTCCCGCGGCTGAAGGCAGAAGGGGTGGAGAGCCGTGCCATGGTGCGAAGCAGGTTGTGGTCGAACAGGAGGTATCAGCGGGCTAAGCTGTGGTGTTAGTGGCTTAACTTCTCTTCTTAGGAGGGGCAGTGACTGTGGTAAGCTGGACTGGATTAATAACATTCCTGTTGCGCATCAAAATGTGATTTATTTTATTCTTTAATTGCTACATGCTATAAATTTTACATGAGAATATATTTAAATGTGTATTTTTACTAATTATGTGGAGAATTTGTGAAAATAAAAGCAATAACACCAAAACCTTAAATTTAAAAATGAAACTATACAATTTTGTCCCTATTTATGACTAGCACGTCTCTTTCACTAATCTACCTTGCAGCCAATGACGGAATTCTTTACTTCTCTCTCTCCCAACCAACCATGTTTTCTGAGGGGGAGGGAAGAGCAGCTGCCTTCATACGGGGTGAAAAATGTTCACTTATTTGTCTTGGGGTCCCCTCCACCCCCTCGTTGCAGGTTTTGTTTCTCTTTAATATATCAGATGCTCTGGCTTCTGCTGTAATTTAACCTACTTGCAATATTTTAGCTCTTCAATAAAATTATTTACAAAAGTTTTACTTTATGTAGTTCGTATTGCATTGGGTGTACAACCAGCAGTCATGTTATTCGTTATTCACATATGCAGTATGTATTCATTTATGTGTTAGGCACTTACATATATCTGTTAATTTGTGTGATGTGTGGTTACTCAGTGATGTTTTAGGATTTTTAAGATTACTTTTAGAAACATGGATCACCTCGCCCCACTTCTCAGTACCACAGTGAAGGTGAAATTGTTTGAATATCAAAATTAAATCAACTTTGTTCATATTCTTTATAAAACTAATAAAGTTGATGTATCATCTGGGTAGGGATGTGCATTCTGGTTTAAATATCAGAAGTAAAAACTAAGGATCTAGTATTTACACTATGGCTGTGGGTCTAAGATGCTTAGAATATATCAAGTTGTCACCCAAATTATATGATTCAGTAAGTCAAATCATGGCCAAAAAGAATTTTTTCTATCTTCCACAAACATTGAAACTATTACTGCATTAGGTATGTGCATGATAGTTACATTACTTAAACATGTAGATTTTTCATAACGTTCCACATGTTCAATTTTTATTTTTCTGTTTAAAATGTGTGCTTTGTGTACGGTAAAAAATTTTTCCTTGTGTCTTGTTATTTTATGTTACTTTGATTTGTGTATTTGACATATTAAGTGGTTGTTGCTTTTGGCAGATTGTCAGCACTTTTCCAAGATGGTGGTTCCAGCAGTTAACACCGATGCCACAACTTGTGATGTTTGTTGCACAGATGAAAACAATAGCTCAGTGCCTCGATGTCAGCATCCCAGCAGGCAGGTAATGCATAAAATGCCACACCAGGTCTTGCTCCTAACCCTTTCGAGGTTTTAACAGGATTACTTCATGTTTATAGCTTATGTGGCTGTTTTCTAACTTACTACATTCTTCCTGAAACTTAAATACAGTGAAACAATGCTTAGGGATGGGAATTTTTGATAGGTGCTAAATAAGTGCTATAAAATGTGTAATATTGATTTTCTTGCTACAAAACGCGAAAACTAGCATATTTGTGGGAATATGCAAAAACTGAGTTTCAAGCTACAAATACAAAATGAACTACCACCAGGATTTATTTACATGCAGCCTAAATTTCGTAGCAATTCACCACATCGACACGAGTCACGACTATTGGCACGTTTTTTTTTTCCCAACCCCAGGCTGCTGATGCGATGTGAACCAGCGCAGGCCGCGTTCTCTCAGGGAAGGCTTGAAGTGGCGATTTTGCTTGTGTGCGGGTTGTGTCGCTGCAGCGAGCTTAGATGCAGTGCCGGGGATCATTGCTTGCTTCTGTCGCACGCAGAGGTGATTACCGGACACGTGACGTCCGACATAATGGCATAGACGGCCTCAGTTGCCATGTCCTTGGGTGCCTCTTGCCTAGGGGTGTGCAGGTTGGCTTTAGAAGCAAGTCTATATTCTGTATTACTTGTAAAATACCCTCCGTCCCCCTCAGTATGTATGTGAACATCTGAAATGCACAGATGTCAAACTGGGTCATATTTAAAGCTGACGCCATGGAGTGGCTTGCGGAATTATCCAGCGGAGTGGAAGTGGTTTATTGTTACAAGTTATGCAGTACTCATTCTGAAATTATTTTTGCCAACAAAATATGTTGAGTATCCTTCTGGATTATCATTTAATTTTTTTAATGTCGGAATATTGATATAAACTTTTTTTGATGAAGTCATTGATTTTTTTTACGAAAAGGAACTGAAAATGGACTTTTACTTTTGCTGAAAGTTATGTGATGCTCTGTTTATTGCTCTGTTTATCAAACTTTTTTTTTTTGCCAATAGAGTTTATATGTACCCTGCGTTACCATTTTATTGTAAATACATGTGAATAAATTAAACCTTTTATTTTCCTGCCAGACTTCAGGGCTGCTAAAAGTTGCATGGCACTTGATTTTCAATTATTTTTTTTGTGGGCAAGGGTTTTGTATATACCTTTCTGGGGTATCATTTAATTTTGAAAACATTTGCTTATCAAATAAACTAAAAATTCAAATTGAGAAAAAGGTATTATTTTTCCACCAGTGATGATTAAACATAGGCATGTTGTGAAAAACAATACTTAAATCACATTTTTTTGGGGGATTATGGTTAGAATTTGGTATGTCTCAATAATATGGAGTTATATCCGGTAGCCACGATGCTTATAAAACCATAGCTCAATTGTAGTATATACAATTTGTACAACTGTGCTTTTTTTAGATCTTTATATTTTTATTATTTTCTATATGTATTTAGTTTGATGTAATGTGGTTTTTAGTTTTAATTCTACTGTAACTGATTGTCAGACTGTGATGTGTACTTTTTTCAGGGATGCAATGGACCAAGTTACAAAACTGCTACAGACACTCCAGCCAGCAAGTCGGCCTTTACCATGAAAATTGGGTCACTTGCTGTGGTGTCATTACCAGTTTGACTTGGATGTGGTCCCAACAGACACATTTACTTAAATTTGTGGTTGTGCAGCTTTAATAACCTTTTGAGTTATTATTGTTTTCTGTTGTCTGTTGTTAAACTGGTTAAACATTTGGCAGAATTTTGCAAAAGTGTATACATCAATAGTGCAAAGACATTTCCATTGTTATTTTATAGGAACTGTGCATTGTGATCATAAAGTGTTTTGATCTTCTGCATGTCAAGCTCAAAATAAAATAAAAGCGGTTTTTTTTAATATAAATATTCCATTTTTTTTTTTACAACAAATTAGGGATTATTAAGATTTACTTATTGGCCAAATTAAGCAATAATGACATAATTGTTTCTAAATTATTGTGATAAGTTCTGTACATTCCAGGTACTTACGAATTAAGATGTTGTATGAACTGTTGGTTGTCTAGAATAGTTTAGCTGATTTCCAGGAAACTAAAATTATTCGTGGAGCTTCTATGTATTGAAAGTTTGCATTAATGGAACATATTCCGTGTGGTCCCATTTTTGATTTATTTGCATTTCAAGATCGCATTCATTGAAAGTCCACATGTGTTGAAATTTTTTATCAGTCGTTTGAAAAACGATGGATAGAGAATCCATTGTAGTATCATAAACTAATTTGTTGTGTTGCATTTATGTTTTTTCCTGTCCTTTGGGTTTTTGGGATTGTGCGTTTCCTATCTTTGTAGTTACTCTCTCATCTTGGGTATTTCATTCCAATCATTCTTCATTTAATTACTTACATATGCCTCTCAATGAAACCACTTTAAAACAATTTTTCTTTAAACAAAGTTGAATACTTTTGTTTTAAAGAAGGTTAGTCCTGGTGAATGTGTAGACAACAGGGTAAGTGAACCTTGACGCAGCAACTGGTTTGTCAGAACTGCCGGCATCTAGCTCCCTCCTAGGAACAAATAAACTGTGTTACCTTAACGAGGTGTAAACTTACACTATTTGCTCAGTCGAGCTGGGCGTACCAGAATTTCTATGATTTCATGGACTACTGGCGGAGGTGTCGGAAGGATGGTCTGGTAGGGTCCTTCACTGGTAAAAAGTCAAGCACGTTTAAGCAGACTGGCTGTTGAGTGACAGGGTATGAGGTGCCCAGATCCATGTCAGATCGCAGGTGTATTGCTAGGCATGGAGGTGGCCCGACGGTGCTGTATGACAGACACAGTGATACAGTTTCCCAGGCCTCTTTTGAGTGTTGTCTGCCGAAGGGATGCTATTTCTTACTGACATGGGGCGGGGGGCTTCGCATTATTTGCAGTACAGTGACTTTCTCTCTTTCCTTGGTGTATTCTCTGAGGGCATTAGGCCATGGCTCATTAGAGTGCATAACCTGTTCACTTGTGATCTTAGTTTTCCTTTTTCTGGACAGCTTTGGGTACACCACTGAGGCACTTCAGAAATGTTACTTTCTAATCATAGGACGAAAGAAAAGAAGAGAGTATAATTAAGCTTTAATGGGTGCAGTGGGTGTTCAAAAGATACTGGCATAGCTGTATCAAATAACAATTATGATAGCAGCAGCACAAGAGTGGAGATGGCTGGTGTGGTCCACCCGTGGAATAAACCCCTGCTGGAGTCCATATCAGACGTGTGGTGTCTCGGGTGACATAACCGCTCGTACTTGAGCGTGTAGCGTCTCTGGAGAAGGCTCCTCTGCTCCTCCTCAGGGACAGCTGAGTGAGCGACGTTGCCACTTACAGATCCCAGCTTCCCCTTGGATTTACAGTGTTCCCCACCTAAGGCCTCGATGGTACTCAGATGAAAAGCACTACTAGTTTGGAGTCTTGAGTCCCATGGTGATCTCGAGTGTTTGCTCTCCTTGAGCCTAAAAAACCCAGGAAATGTTCTCCCCCCCCC